>VONZ01000367.1:482500-691236 GCA_012976165.1 Labeo catla | reverse complement strand
GATAGATAGATAGAGGTTTGAAGATAGATAGATAGATAGAGGTTTGAAGATAGATAGATAGATAGATAAGGTTTGAAGGTAGATAGATAGATAAAGGTTTGAAGATAGATAGATAGATAGATAGATAAGGTTTGAAGATAGATAGATAGATAGATAGTTAGATAGATAGATAAAGGTTTGAAGATGATAGATAGATATTAGATAGATAGATAGATAGATAGATATGGTTTGAAGATAGATAGATAGATAGATAGATAGATTAGTTATTAGTTATAAAGAACATAGATAGCTTAAAGCTTAATTGAGTATCAATGGCTTCTAGCAATTTACATTAAACATAGTTCAAACAGACATGGACTTTTGGTCAATGAAAGTCTATGGGACTTTTTATGATTTTTAATATTAATTTTTAAGAAAACCGTAACTCAAACCAGTCTGAAAAGATATAGCACACTAAGTCAGAACAGTATGAAGATCTGACCCGAGTTTGGAGTATGTAGCTTGAACGGTCTAGGAGGAGTTAGTGTCCAAAAAAATTGCGCTCAGAAAAATGAAGAATAAGAATAGAAGAAGAATAAGTTTAAATAGGATTTCAGTAAGTTGGCTTTCCCAAGCCAACTTAATTATGCATTCACCACGGTGAGGATTTTAAATTTTAATCTAACGAAAATAAAAGACAATACACTTTAATGAGTAAATTATTAAAGACGGGCGACATCACGAACTGAAAACAAGAGACGTGTCACCACCTGTGGCTAATTTTCTCATGTATTAAAAAATCGTCTCCCATCTACCTTCTAACTACAAATGGTAAGAGCGCTGAACTGCTCACGTAGCCCTCGTTTCAAAGTATTAAAATACAGCCCGAACTCTCCTGACCTTTGTGTGAATGGTACTGGCAGCTACTTTTATATGAATATTAAACAAGTTGTTCCGAAATTACTCCAATAGGAGATGCTTGCCTAATTAATATTCAATAAGTTTACGTTCTCGCCTTCTAATGGCGAAGGCTTCGGCTGCTGAATATTAAGCAGAATTCGTAGTTTCGCGGGGCGGCGCTCACTAATGACGCAATCACACCCCGCCCTGTTTGTTAGTTCCACGCTGCCGTCTCGTGAATGGGTCAAGACTGAAAAAACAGAAAGCCATCCGGTCTCTCGGTTTTAAAAGGGTTACTCCATGTCCCTTCGTTCATTCTGGACTGTCAGATAACGGATCTCTCACGCGCCGACAGACCAACGACTCGCAAATTTGGTGAGCATCATCTTTTTCCATTACTTGGCTAGCCGGCTAACCATTAACCACGTCAATGAGGGTTACTGCTTTTACTGACACTCATCAGATCCGTGCGAGGTTAAATCTTGTTACATGCAACGCATCATTGGAGTGATTACAGGTAGTTGCAGATGTGAGCTTGTCTGACGCTGTAACCAGACAGAGGTTTGTTGACGGCCTGTTGTTAGCAAAGATGATGTGATGTTTATCATGATTCGCAGCAGTATGAGTATACAGACATGCATCAGGACCGCTTACGTTTATAATTTTAGGTCCTACGTTGCAGTTTGCTGATCAACCTCAAATCTAACAGCCAAGGTCTGTTCCACTTTTTGTTAGTGATGATTAATATTATCATATTTATATAGACTAAGAGCAGCCAGTCATACAATGTTGTAAACTTGATTTATTTGCTGTCTTAAAGAGCTGAATCGTGTGTGGTTGATGTAATGGGATCATTTTTTGAAAGTACTGTTAAGATTTTATTTTTGTCCGTCTGTCATGCTGTACAGTACATATATAGTGTGTGTTTTTTTGGCCATTTTATGGATTTTAAAGATTTAGAGCTTGCTTTTTCCATGGAATGATATAATAATGACGATGATAAATAATAATAATAAATGTTAATAATAATAATAATAATGTTAATAATAATAATAATAATAATAATAATAATGTAGTTGTAACTTTCATTCTTTACGTTAACCGTTAACTTGTTAAACTTTATACAACGAAATGCTATGTTTGTTAATGGTATTATGTAGGTTTTTCAGTGGCTATTGCTAAAACAGATGTACACTGCCAGTCAAATGTTTTTGAACAGTAAGATTTTTAATGTTGTTTTTAAAGAATTTTCTTTTGCTCACCAAGCCTGCATTCATTTGATCCAAAATACAGCAAAAACGGTAATATTGTGAAATATTTCTGCTATTTAAAATAATTGCTTTCTGTTTGAATATATTTTACATTGTGATTTATTCCTTTGAACAAAGCTAAATTTTCAGCATCATTTCTCTAGTCTTCAGTGTCACATGATCCTTAATCATTCTAATATGCTGATTTGCTGTTCAATAAACATTATTATTATTATTATTATTATTATTATTGTTATTATTATTATCAATATTTAAAACAGTTGAGTACATTTTTTTTAGGATTCTTTGATGAATAGAAATATCCAAAGATTATCATTTATCTAAAATAAAAAGCTTTTGTAACATACAATTATTATTGGTTGTTTTTTTTTTTTATTTTTTTTATAGGAAATAAATGATAGAAATTAATACTTTTATGTAGCAAGGTTGCTTTAAATTGGTCAAAAGTGATGATAAAGATATTGTTACAAAATATTTCTGTTTCAGATAAATGCTGTTCTTTTCAACATTCTGTTCATCAAAGAACCCTGAAAAAAATCTACTTGGATGTTAAATGTTTTTTTGAGAAGCAAATCAGAATATTAGAATGGTTTCTGAAGGATCATGTGACTGGAGTAATGATGCTAAAAAATCAGCTTTGAAATCACAGGAATAAATTACATTTTAAAATATATTTAAATAGAAAACAGTTATTTTCAATGCTAAAAATATTTCAATGTTCAATTTTACTGTTTTTGCTGTACTTTGAATCAAATAAATGCAGAAGAATAAATATTGGTGAGGATTAAAAATCTTACTGTTCAAAAACTTTTGACTGGTAATTAAAATTCACAAAAATATGTACAAATAAATTGTTTAAATGATTGGAAAATGTGCAGCTTTTCACAAATGTAAAGTTTCACTTTGACCAAATAACTCACCTGACCAATATATAGTACAACAGTTATTAATCAAAGTATTACTTATTATATTTATTATATTGTTATGAAATGTAGTAGTAGTAGTAGTAGTAGGAATAATAATAATAATAATAATAATAATGTAATTATAAAAATTAATTTGGAAATGTTTGTGGAGAATATAATGATTTTTTTTTTTTATCATGAGCTTTTTTGAGGTTATTTAAATTGATATTTAAAAAGTTTAACAGGATGAACAACTGGAATAATTATGGAAACCATGATTATATGATCATGTAAACTTTTGTTTTATATTGAAATGTAAAAGAGAATGTGTGCTTTTATGCTTCAGTGTACTATTTTCTGATATTAAAATAAAGATAACAGTGATTATAGTGATCACCTTGTTGATTACTCCTCTGACGTATCTTCATTGACCAAAACATTGTCACAAAGTCCTTGGAGGTTTGTCAGTTTTGACGTAGTGTGGAAGGCAGCAAAACTGCTTGTTATCCACTTTTCCAGCTTAGTGGTTAGGCGAGGGTTTAATTAATGCTGGATGTTGATGCCTGTTTGTTGGTGGTAATTATTTTTGAGGATGTCCCCACGAGCAGAAGGGAAGTGCTCTCTGGCATTACGTCGTTTTCTTTAATGGCAGGTCTGATGATTTAATTACAGTGCCTCTGTTAACCTCATTGTCTCCTGTATAAAGGGACTTTGATCACTGAGGCTTTGGGCATTCGAAACGTCCTGGACTCTGTCTCAATTGCACCAGCTGTTCAGGGCCGAAGAAGAACTTCTGTATAAAGTAGATGAGCAACAGGTAAAGTTGATTTTTAACATTGCTTATGCATTCAAAAAAGTTGATTAACTAAATATGGGTTAGTAACTGTTCCAGAAGTGTTAATATTTGCTTTCAATGATGCCAGAAGCTGTCAGGATAAAAGGTTTGTAAGTCTTGCCAACAAAAGTATTCAAGTTGTCAGTAGTCAGCAAATCTACTTTACCAGTCATCGCTCTCAAATTCCTTATAACCTTCAAGAGGGTTTGTTCAGCAGTACAAGTAGTAACTTGCTTTTGAGCATCATACTAAAATTTGGTTGCATTGTGTGTCTTAAGCAATTTGACCTTTAGCATAATTTCTCCAGTCACACGATCCTTCGGAAATCATTATAATATTCTGATTTGCTACTAAAAACATTTATTATTATTATTATTATTATTATTATTATTATTTTTATGTTGAAAACAGCTGAGTGTAATTTTTTTCAGGTTTATTCGATGAATAGAAAGTTCAGAGGAACAGCATTTATCTGAAATAGAAGTCTTTTGTAACATTATAATGTTTTTATTATCACTTTTGATCAATTTCAAGCATCCTTGCTAAATAAAAGTATCAATTTCTATCATTTCTTTTACAAAAAAAAAGTTTTAACTTTTGATAATAATAAAAAGTGTTTCTTGAACAGCAGATCAGCATATTAGAATGATTTCTGAATGATGCTGAAAATTGAGCTTTGATCACAGGAATAAATTACATTTTAAAATATATTCACATAGAAAACAGTTATTTTAAATTGGTGAGCAGAAGAGACTTTACAACATTAAAAAAAAACATTAAAAATCTTTTTAAAAAACATTTGACTGGTAGTGTGTCTGCTGAAGTGCTGGCCTAAATGGGGTTTTCTAACCTTAAAGATGTAGTTCACCCAAATATTAACACACTGTAATCATTTATTCACCCTTATGTAATTCTAAACCTGTATGACTTTTTTGAGGATCTTATTTTGTGATAAATGTTCCACTACTATGAGTGTATATTTTATACACTACACTTTTACAACATTTTACTGCAAATTGGTGGTGCTTTGCATAGGCAAACATAACATAAGTATCAAAAAAGTGTCTGTGTTAAGCAGCTAGCAGGCATGTAATTGTAGCCGCTATGCTAATCCAACTAAAAACACTGTTGCTTAAACTGCTTTTCTCATATTTGTCTGGATTGGGTTGTTTTTGGAGCAGAGAGTATTATTGTTCAGCTTCCTTAAAGGCATAGTGCGCACTTCCTTCGTTGAACTTTGAAAAGCTTTCCTTAGAGACCGTTCCCTCTTTCCGTCGATTGTTTTCCATGTGGTTTTGTGTGTTCCTCGAGTGTCTGCTCGACAACAGGTGCCTAGTTGTTAAGGACCTCTCTTGAGGTTTTCATCTGAGTCATGCTGTAAAACCTGCCACGTCAGCAGAGTGAAGATGTCTGTCAAGTGGAAAGATTTGCTCTCTTTTTCCACTAGGTTAGTGCAGGTTAGTCTGCATTCCTAATGTAGAGACATTCAGATGGCATGTGGGTTTTAAAAGCAACTGGCTTAGAGTACTTGGGTCATCGTACAACTGTGTTGGCATTTCTATCTGAAGGAAAAAAACTAAATTATTATAAGATTTTAGGAATACAATACAATTACTAATACAGTTTGGTTCTTTAAAGTTAATGCAGTAGCTACGTGAACTATCAAGGGAATAACTTTAGTTAATGTATTAGGTATTAAAAACAATGAACAACTGTTGTATGGGATTTCGTAGACTAATGATTAGGTTAATGTTAATTTTTAAATATGTAATGCATTTTTAACCTTTTAAGTAGTTTTAGTTAACGTGAATGTATTCTGAACAGGCATGAATAATATATTTTATGAATGAACATTGTTCTAATGTAGCATTTAGCTTCACTGTTTGGTCAGTAGCTATCTATAAGACCTTTTGGTGTTTTGGTGTTATAAAATATTTTAAATGAATTCAGATTAAATTTATGGTCATAAGAAGTCTTAAACATCTTAAAAGTCCTAATTATCATTTTAGGAGATCTTATTTTTGGGACAGCAAAACAGGAATTGCAATATAACCTAATATGATCATTAAACAAATCATTATTTTATTATGAATCGCATCCTTGCCAGTGATTTAATTAAATAAATATGAGCGCTGCATCTTTCGAAGTAAATACTATATAAGATCATTATTATTGTATTAAGAAAATCCAATGTTGATCAACTTCTAATTCTTATGTATTGATGTATTAGCATACAAACATGTTTACAATACAAATGTATTAAATGTGTGCTCAGAATAATCTGAGATACATGATTCATTTTGATATTGTATAGGATTTTCTGTATATGGACATACTTCTGTATTAGTTTTATTTGTGCAAGGTCTGCTAATACCCTGTTTTATACTCAAATTAAAATTGTTGAACATTGTTTTATATAAAATCTTAATGTCTGTTCATGTAACATTTTGACATATAGTGGCCCTGGATCACAAAACCAGTCTTAAGTAGCACAGGTATATTTGTAGCAATAGGCAAAAATACATTGTATGGGTCAAAATTATCGATTTTTCTTTTATGCCAAAAAATAATTAGGATTTTAAGTAAAGCTCATGTTCCATGAAAATATTTTGTTAATTTTTTTTCAGTAAATATATCAAAGCTTAATTTTTGATTAGTAATATGCATTGCTAAGAACTTCATTTGGACTACTTTCAAGGCAATTTTCTCAATATTAATTTTTTTTGCACCCTCAGATTCCGGAGTTTCAAATAATTGTATCTCATTTAATAAAATGGACTCTTATGACTTTTTTTGTGGTCCAAAGTCAAATGTTCATTTTTTTGTTGAACTGTATCTTAGCGCAAATCTTTTGAAAGTGAAATATCAAAGACCTCAGTGATGCTTATCTAATGATCATAAACTTGCATTATATAGATTTACGATGCTTGTTTGTGCTGATTTGGGCACAGGATGAATCTCAAAGCTTTGCTCTAAATGGTCAGTCCATAAATTCATCAAAGACCTGGTTGGTGATTGCTAATCCTTCTTGATGCAGATACAATAGCTATAGACAATCTCCCTTTAGACTACCAGACATTCTTCTCTGTGACTTATCTTCGCTCCTGAAATAGCAGCAGTGCACAAGGATCTCTTTAGACAGGGTCATTATAACCCTCTGCTATTATCTGAGATACAATGCTGCCGCTGGAAATCATATCGGTGTATTGTTGTGACAGCACTGAGATGTGACTGCCTGTTCCAATATAAATGCTGCTTTTTGGGCTGAGAATTTACAATTTGGACTTTGTTTTTTGCAATTGCATGCTATTTCTCAAAAAAAAGTTATTTCAGCTTATACACACAGAATTTGAAGATATGAACTTGCAGTTTTGAGGAAAAAAAAAAAGTCAATTCTGACCTTCTGAGTTTGCATCTCAATTTTTTTAAAAGATAATTACAACTTTTTATCTAATAATTCTGTCTTTTTCTCTCAATTACAAGTTAACACCTCACAGTTTGGACCTGTGAGTTTATATGTCGTGTGTCTGGGTTTATATCTCAAAATTGCCAGACATACACTCAGAATTGTTAGAAAGAGAGTGAGTTAGAATTGTAAGATGAGTGTGAATGTGTTGTTTACTTATTTGTCCAAATTATGATATTTTGGTACAGATATTTGCTATTTCATATAGTGACACTAGTAGCACAGAAATGACACACTGCAGGTTTAGTGTGCTATATAATTGAACTTCATGTTTATAAATGGTTATAAATAGGCTATTTGGCAGCAGTTGAGTTGTCAGCTAATCAGAGGTGTGTGCTGTTCTACAAAAGCTCACCTTGCCTTTGCTGGCCCTAATATATTATCAGTAAGTCAGTGAGGATCATATTTCCTCTGTCTCTCCAAATCACAGGCATAAGCGTAGTCAGCATACCAAAGCCGACATCAGCATGGTGCGGTTAACCTCTCCTTCACACACCCTGCTGTTTTTGATAAACATTCTCATGCACTTCTACACCCACACTGTAATTTACACCCTGATGGCGAGTCAGAATTATGAGTGCATAATGCTGGAGAAGAAATATTGAACTTCTCCCAGATATATGAAGATTATAATAAGCAATCATTCACTTCCTCATTTTTACTTGATGGCAATCAGTATTGACATTGAACAGGTTTTACTTCTTTGTCACAAGCATTCTTTTGGGTGTTTTTTGAGGACACTCTCTGTTTTTGCTCTCTGTTCATCCTAAGATCGGGCCAGTTAAGGTTAAGCAAGGTGAGTCTTGACTGATTTCTGAGTGCTAGTTCTTGAAGGTCCTTTGTGAAGGTTTAATGGCTCTTCATTAGTATATTCAGTCTTTTAAACCCTTGTGTAGACGAGTTATAGACCGGTTTGGAGTAGACGTCACAGTTACGTCACTTGTAGCTGCGTGTGCATTGTGGTGGCAGAAAAACACTGGTAACAAGTGGAGAGAAACAGGTAAAATCCATGGAATACGAAAAAAAAGTATTGTGCCTTTGGATGTCAGAGTCAGAATTAGAATGCAAATCATTTTTATAGAGTACTGTCATTAAAGATGCCATTTGAAGCTAAACGCAGACGTTTAAATTGACAGACTATGGATGAGACCTGCTATGATTAGTTTACATATGGTTGTTATATTTATCTATTTTTTTGTCATATTTATTCTGACTTTTTTTCCTCACAAATGCAAGTTTATATCTCGTATTTCTGACTTTATGACTCAACAGTAGTGAGTTTGTCAATTCTGAGGAAAAAAAAAGTCAGGAGTGTGGGATATAAATGAATGATTCAGAGCCGAGGGAAAGAGAGAAAATGGCAAGTTGATTTTCTTTATCAGAATTGTAAGCAATAATCCTGGAATAGTGAAAATTGCACCACATAGACTCCGCCCACAAAAATTGTCATCACTGTTTGCAAACACCAAATTGATCTATGGAGTAACCATGTGTGTCAGACTGCAAAGGTATGATTGTGAGGTTTATTCAAATGTATTTTTGTTTCTATGTCTTGCGCATTTTACGTTAACATCAAGTAATCTGACTTTAAATTTCCCATATTGTTGAAATTTGAACTTTGTGTTTCTTTTGGTCGTAGTTACCTGGAATTCTATCGATTACATCATTAAACATTACGATTAGGCAAAATCCATTCAAAAGACTGTCCAAATGAATACTTTTAAAATAAGAATAGGTGAAAATCGTTGATTTTTCTGTTAGAATTCTCAAAAAAAGTATGATGATTAAGTAAAAGCAGGTGAGAATATTTAAATTATGTGGACGGAAACATACAAAAAGGTGATGATTTGCTGATGATTGATAATTTGGCAATGATGCATCACAGTGAATATTCACTGGCTATGGCCAAAAATATTGAATACATAGATAGGGCTGAAAATTATTAATGCTTATTTTTAACTTGGATTTAAAGGATTAGTTCACTTCCAGAGCAAAAATGTTATCTATAATATTTTTGTAACATTATCTGTAATTTACTCACCCACTTGTCATCCAAGATGTTCATGTCATTCTTTCTTAAATAGTTTTTTGAGGAAAACATTTCAGGAATTTTCTCCATATAGTGGACTTCTATGGTGCCTGCGAGTTTGAACTTCCAAAATGCAGTTTAAATGCAGCTTCAAAGAGCTCTAAATGATTCCAGCCGAGGAATAAGGATCTTATCTGGCAAACATTTTCTAAAAAAAAAAAAATGATATAGTTTTTAACCTCAAATGCTCATCTTGTCTAGCTCTGTGATGCGCATGGGTTGAAAAACTCCCATAGAAGACCACTATATAGAGAAATCCTGAAGTGTTTTTCTCAAAAAACAGAATTTCTTTATGACTGAAGAAAGAAAGACATGAACATCTTGGATGACAAGGGGTAAGTACATTATCTGTAATTTTTTCTTCTGGAAGTGAACTTAGTTAATTTAGATTGTCCCCATCGCATCCAGGGATATTGATTCATTTTGACTGTTGTATGCTTACACAGACCATTGTATGTTTCCATTCATTTTCTTATGCTGTTGTTATTGCCCTTTGCATCTCATCATGAGAACTCAGTATTTTCAGTATATACACTGGAGGGTGGAGAGTCATTTTAAAGTAATATTTTCTGTTTAAATATCTTTTGGTTGAAACATGACATTTAAGAGGCATCCCCACTTAAAATTGCTTTTTTTGGTGGTTACTTTGCTAGAAATCTGCTGTTGTGTAAACATCAAAGCCAGTCATTAGTATTAGGGGATTCAGCAATGGTAATTTTCCATATTGTTCTCGGCTTCTTTGCTTTCTTGGTAATGACTGGTTTGGATTTACTCTGCGGCCCTGCCCCTTTGCAACAGTGGCCTTTGAGACTCTCTCAGAAGGGCCCCCTTTGGGGCCAATTATCCTGTGTTTGTGACTCAAATGTTAAGAGTTCATCCATTTACAACTGGACTTCCTGTGGTTAGAAAACATCTGACCTTTCATACATCAGGACCTTCGCGGACATTGAGTCTTAGTGTCCAAAAGTGATTGAATAATTTGTCTCTTTGTTTAGTCTTGACGTAAAGTTCAAACCTTTACCCATTTCCACTTTGGAATACTAATCTCAAGAGCTGTTTATGAGTAGTATTCATATTACAGATTTAAGTTAAGCTTTTAAAATTGCTTCACAGTGTACATTACAGTCTCCAGGCCTCCCAGACACACATAATTTAATATATAATAAATCTGGCTACCCGAGATGGAGATACGGAGATTATTTTATTTTCATTAGTATTACATCACATTGTGCACCATTTGCTGTTTGCGTCTCATAGAGTGCTTTGGATCTGGAAGTTGTGTTGTGACGTCAGACTTAACAAGAGGATTATGTGAGGCCAGAATTATATTTACACTTACGCATTTAGCAGACACGTTTATCCAAAAGCTACCTGAATTGCATTCAAAGTACACATTTTATGCCCCTGAACCCATGACCTTGGTGTTGCCATCGCTGTGCTCTACTGTTAGGAAGGCTAGTTAGCCTAGCACTAGCGGCTTGCATTTGATAAATTGTTGCATTAAAGTTAAAACATGATTTCATTTTATGCTTTCTGACATTGCCACTTCTTAGCTGGTCAGGCTGGGAGATCAGCTAGAAAAACCAGCTACTTCCAGCTTAAACCAGCTAAGACCAGCCGACCAATTTAGGCTGGTTTTAGCTGTTTTTTTTTTTTTTTGTTTTTTTATATAGCATTTTTAATTATCGTTTGTTTTTCATCTAACATTACATTTTTTTTTTTTCAGCTTCATTTCAATTAACGAAAACTGTTCTTAATTGTTTTAACAGTTTTGTTTTAGTTAACAATAACACAGGTTTAGGCCTGTGATGGACAGTAGACTCATATTTCTTTTTATATTCTCTCCAGTGGTTAGTTCATAGCACTTACAGAAGTTAACATTTCCATTTCTTTTTTATTATTATTAACAATTTCAGTTTTTGAAACATTAAGATCCTTTACTGTCTTTTGTGTGTTTAAAGTACATCGAGTGGAGTCAAATTTAATGCAGGTTTGCTAAAACAATACCTGATTGCAATTTGGATAATACCATTGGTTGTTTAGTAACGTGTACCTGTGAACATTTATTTAGCAAGTAAATCATGTTCATTTTGATTGGCTGTGTGCAGATTATTTCTTTCTCTAAAACAGGGGTGGGGAACCTTTTTTCTATCAAGGGCCATTTACACTTTTGCAACATCCTTTAAGGGCCATACTAATTTATTGAACACGCATATCACTAACCTCTCTAATGCGACGGTCGGAACTGCTTCTCTTTGGCGAGGCGTTTGATGTCAGATGGCAGTGATGACGATGCTACTCGCAGCTGGTTTTCCAAGTTTGAGTCGGTCAGTCTTGAGCGGAATCGAGTCTTTGCAAGAGTCAGTTTTGAAAAAAACTGCTCACAACAGTAGGTTGTCCCAAACAGAGATGCAAACTTCAGTGCATGTCTCCTCAGGATGGGAAAATCCTCAGAACGTACATACAGTTTATAGAACTCAAGCAGAGGGAGGTTGTTATACTTTGCTTTGAGCTCATCATTGCTTTGCAGCTCAATTATTTCGTGTTGTAGGTTGTCAGGTACTTCAGATGGTTCCACGTTAAATGGCACAGCAAATATCTTCAGTTGATTTTGTTTACTTTTTATGTCCTGAAACCTCTCGCCAAATGCCTGAAGCAGTTTTGCACACTCACCAGCATACTCAGTTGTCATAGCAGGCTTTTGTTCTTGTAGAGTAGGAAAATGCACAGTGCAACTCTTTTCCAGTTGCGACTGCACAGCTTTAATTTTGCCTCAAATGATTTCACGTGTGAAAGCAGAGAGCTGAGAAGCTGGTTCGGACCTTGGAGCTTGACGTTCAGCTCTGACAGGTGCTTGGTTATATCCACCATAAAGGCCAAATCACACAGCCACTTGTCATCACTGAGTTCCACAACAGGTTTTCCCTTAATCTCCATGAATTGTTTTACTTCTTCCCTCAATTTGTAAAACCGTTCAAGCATATCTGCGCGACTTAGCCATCTCACCTCACAATGGTAAACCAGATCTCCGTACTCGGACTCAAGATCACTCAGTAACTTCTTGAACTGCCGACTGTTTAGCCCTCTGCTTTTGATGAAATTTATGGTGGAAACGACAGTTGTCATTACACTGTGGAGCTTCAGGGAATGTGCACACAGACTCTCTTGATGTATGATACAGTGGCATACAACTAAATCACTTGGATCAAGATTAAGACGACTCATTTCTTTTTTTGATCAGTGCAGTTAGTCCCTTTTGCTGGCCAAGCATGGCTGGAGCTCCATCTGTGGCAAGGCCACTTAACTTGTCAAATGGTAATTCAAATTTGTTCATTGCCAAAACAACTTGCTCAAACAAATCCTCACCTTTGGTAGTGCCATGCATGGCTTGCAAAGACAGCAATTCCTCGGTCGTTTCAAACTCAGCAGTAATTCCACGCACAAAGATCGCTAGTTGGGCGGTATTTGTTATGTCTGTTGTTTCATTGCAGGCAAAGAGAATTTTTTCCTGGTGTCATTCAGTGTTGTTTTAATGTCTTGCGCCATATCGGTAATTCGTTCTGCGACCGTTCTTCGAGATAAACTGACACTTTGGAAGAGTTTTACTTTTTCTGGCGCTAGCAGCTCCGCGGCAGCGACAAGGCACTCTTTCACGAACTCTCCGTCTGAATGAGGTTTCAGTTTCTTAGCAATTAGTTCGCTCACCACAAAACTTGTATGAATAACATTCTCTCGGTCAGAATGCGGTCTTGTGAAAACTGCTTGTTGGGCACCCAAACTCCGCCGAAGAGCGTTAACTTTATCCAGGCGCATTTGTCCTTGCAACTCATTCAGTTTAGCATGCTTCGAGATGTAATGACGCTCGAGATTGGCCTTTTTCATCACTGCAAGTGCATCCCCACAAACTAGGCAGACTGGCTTGCCTTTGACTTCAACGAAAAAATAATCGTTTGTCCATTTTTCTTGAAAAGTGCGACATTCTGCATCTACTTTTCTTTTCTTGCCGGTAGCCATGATGTTTATCAGTGATGAAAACGAACGTTGCGTGCATGTTGCGTTGTTTACGCTGACTGTGACCCGGACACGCAAACCTATTTTATATTATTATATTTTATCTATAATATTCTATTTCTATTTTCATTAAATTTTTTGTCATTTTTTTAATCACAGGAAAAATAATTGCGGTCTAGCTTTTTTTTTTTTTTTCTGAGAGAGGAGGGGGATTTCTGAATTGAATCGTGGGCCGTATCAAACTGTCTCGGCCGGACATTCCCCACCCCTGCTCTAAAAGATAAACTCCGTGATGACCATTTAAAGACATGTAATTCTTATTCATGTACCTAATTTTCTCATCATCTTCTATATGTCTATGCAGTGCTCGTTGTTTTGCTGGTAGAGTCATGACCCTGAGACAAGCCAATGGCTGCAAACAGCTGACCTTGACCATTGGCCTGACCCTGACTCTAGGCCTTCTGCAGTGGCCAATAGGACATGTTAGTGGTCAGGATGGACAATCTCCTACGCAAGTCCTTCATGAGCTGCTGACACGCTATGGCGACAACACCAGCATCTCCGTCCCTCAGCTCCGAGCGCTCCTCATGCGCTTAAATGGAGGCCAGAGTGGAGACAATGACGCGCAAACACAGCCCATCAAAACCAATGCATCCAAGGTGAGTCGAGAAGATTTTACAGGATGTAGGACTTTATATGCATTTGTTGCCCAGAGTGTATTTTCACATGTCTGGCTCTGGAACCCTTTTGCCTTTTGATTGGCTGCTTCTTGCACACAAAAATACATGCCTACTTTGTTCAGTATACAATGACTGCTTTTACATAAATGTATTTGAATATGAAAATCAGGAAGTATTTAGAAATACTAGGGATTTTACAAACCTATTTTATCTTTCATTGTAATTTTTTTTTTTTTTTGTATACTTATGGTGAAATTATATATCCAAACAATGGACATTTGTACTTTCTGATCTGAAAGTCCAGTTTTCCTGCTTTGGTTCACATTCTTTGGTTTGTGAGAGATGTTTAAAATATTTTTAAAGCTCAGTGTCGCCCCTAATTCACTTCTGACACAAAAGAGATTGATCTTCTCTGAGTGCTTTATAAGACATGACAGAGGTCAAATCCTCTGCTAAGCAACTATCACATCACCAATCAGTGAATGCTAACAGGGCCGGCTCTGGGCAATTTGCTGCCCTAGGCAAATTTTTACCTGGTGCCCCTTGCTTCACAGCCCATTCTGCTAATAATACATTTTCTTATTTATATATATATATATATATATATGTATAAAAGCTGATGATAGTGAAACGGTAACGCTTACAATACAGTATCATTTGTTAACATTAGTGAATGTATTAACTAACTTGAACTAACAATAAACAATACATTTGAAACGGTATTTATTATTTTTGTTAATGTTAGTTATTGAAAATTAACCTTATTTTAAATTGTTTCCAGTGAAACTTTACAACGTAGGTGCTGCCTAAGTCACATTATAAATTAAACACAAACAGCTAGAATAATTACATCTGGTATTTCAGCACAAAACTGTATTCATCTGAACAATTCTCTTGCATACAGTAACTCTACTGTTTAGTCTTTAAAATAAATTTGAAAAGTGTTTGTAGCAGCAATGTAGATGGCAGCAATGTTCTACTAAACTATAACCCTTTCTAACGTCATTACCTTGAATTAAACTGAGAAACGTACTTCTTTAAAGTAAAATTGTACATAAAATGTTATTTTAATAAGCCCACTTATCTACAAATATTACTAAATTAGCCAATTCCATTAGCCAAATACCATAAATTCCCAAATACTACACACTGCTACTAGCGTAAAAATACTATTACAGCATGTTATCATGTGACACGAAAAATGACACGGTTATGTTACAAAGTCTCGAATCTCTGGAACTCCATTGTTATTACCCTATATTAAACTTTTAGTGTAGGCCAGCATGAACTTTTACCTCATGTAGTTTATTTATATGATCATCATTCATTACATTGTATTAACTCTGACTTTGTCCCAGTTTTCCTCAACTTCCCTGGGCTTCGGTCATTTTGACATACTGATAATTTATTAGTGAAATGAACATCTATCACAATCAGGTGACTGATGTATGTGGAAGTGCGGCTGATTAAAAAATAGTAATGTTTTTGTCGGATGATCGCTTTTTTTGTAATATTTTAAATTCATAGTAAAAAAAAAAAATAAAAAAAAACTTCTCATTTTGGCGCCCCTAGGGATCGGCGGCGCCCCTAGCATTTGCCTATTCCGCCTATGCCACAGGCCGGCCCTGAACGCTAAGGTCAGGTGTTAAAGCGCAGAGTAGCTCGCTCTGCTTTTTTTTTTTTATACTTACAGCTAATTTATAATATAAATACTATTTTATTGATATCAACAGATTTAAATTGTTGTCAGTTGTAATAAATATAGAGATGGCCAGATATGTCAAAAAGGCTTACTAGGTGTGCAATATACAGTAGAGTCTTTGGTTGATACTAATGTGATGAAAATATGTATTTGATAAATATGCAATAATGCAGTAGCATTGTGATATATTGCCATTTAAAATAAGTTTCTTTTTTAAAATGTATTTCTTATCCACAGTCTTCTGTGATGCTGATTTTTTTGGAAATCATTCTAATATGTCGATTTGATGCGCAAGTAACATTTTCATTTTATTTATTTGTTTTTAAAGCAATGTACTGTCATGATTCATCAAATGAATTCGAGCACTTGATTTCACAAAATCCTGGACAGCAATTTGCTTGTGTCAAACAACTGGCAACATACCGGAAGCGACGCATTCCACAGATGAGAATCCAAGAAGTGCATTTTTAGACCATTTTCCATTATATATTTAAGAGATTTTAAAATTGTAATAAAAAAAATAATGCTTTTGTGAACGCTGCGATTTAATTAAATGTATGCAATGCAGGTTTAGTATATGCGCTTTTGTTATTTACATGCATGTAGGTTATATGTCAGAGAGGCTATGTTAACAGTAAATGCTGCTCCACACAAACCGTTCACATTTACATGTGTGGAGCATCTCAAACTCCATCTCTGCATGTTGTTGTGAGTTTGGGGTATTATAATGTTCATCTGTTAACGCATCGTGCGCCATTTTGTCAGATTTGTAAGGTAAATCATTGATAAACCTACAAACCGGAGAATACTTCAGTATCGTTTCAATATGCTAACTGTTCATTGCGATTTTCTAAATAAAAGCTCAAACCCTCACTCTGAGTTTACATGTTTTGATGTCCACATATTCAAAAAATTACAGTGGCTGTAGCTTTTCCGTCGTAAAAAACGGGCTAACATTGAAGATTAAGTGGACATTTGAATTAAATATTGTTGAGTCAATATTAAAAAAGGATTAGATGGCGCTGTAAAGTGTAAAAATCATCAGGCCGTTGGTGCCCTCTGCAGGCATTTTTTTTAACACGTAATGTACTTTAGCTCTGTTTGTATTAGGTATTTTAGTTTTTAACCGTTTTGTTCAATAAAACCATACGATTACTTGCTCATTGCTATTATATATGTATTTTAGCTTGGGTCTATTTTGATTACCACATAAAATTAATGAAAAAAAAATTTGATTACTTGTAATCATTTGTAAGTATAATCGGCTGATTACTCGATTACTAAAATAACTGTTAGTGACAGCCCTATACATATTTTTGCTGTCACTTTTGATTCTTTTGATTGCATCCATGCTTAATAAAACTTTGTAAATAATTGTGAAAAAACACTTGTTTAAAAAAAAAAAAAAAAGTTTTTAACAACTTTTGAATAACTTTTGAATGGTAGCGTATATCCAGCTTTTTCTTTAATACGGAAGTAAGCCTATGGGTGGGACTTCCGGTTCATTAGCCGCTACAGGGAAATAACAAGAAGAATAACAATGGTAAAACTGCAATAAAACTAGTGTGTTCATAATTAAGATAATACATTAAAATAATATGGTAAGACACACCAATTTGCAAATTTGCAAAATTGCTGGACGCGGATGAGACCGGAAGCCAGACCCATAAAATTTACAAATGGCTGCACCCACTCTGCACTCACAGGAAGAAAAAGGGTGGATATGTGTGGCTGGGTATTTTATAATTTCTTGGTATTACAGTATTACCTGCCTGAGTGTTGAGTTAAGTGCAAATCAACAAATGTTTGTCTTTAGTTTAGCATTTGTATACTCATGTCATTACGTGTTTTGTGTTATCTCTTGTGCCACCTCTCAAGGTATAAGTTAGGAAAAGAGTAACACGTTGTACTTTATCAGTTTGTCCACAACGATAAAAGGCCATCTTGAGCTGTCATAATTTTTCCTCCTCCACAGACAGCATTTGTTATGCTAAAAGAATATCTGCGCGTCTTTTTGTTCCTTGAAAATGTTTCATTAACTTTAATGAGTGATACATTTTCGGACTCCTTTTTAAGTCACATTCATTTTTTCTGCAGATGTAGCTTTTTGTAAACACACCTTAAAAAGTATATGTCCCTCCCTTCCTCAGAGTTATTATAGGATATGTTTTCAACACTGTAAACCCTAATCCTCAGTATGACCTTGAAATATTACATTGTTAGACCTCAAAGTCAAATCTGTGCTTTCTATCCTGTGCTGTGACAGCTCCAGCACAAACTCTGCACTCTCAATGCTGTAATTTAAGCTTCTCCTCTATGATCAGTAATTGAAACCTCTGTCCTGTCCTCTGTTCTCAGTGCTTGGCTGCAGACACTTTGGCAGTGTATGGGATGAGCGAGCAGTCTCATATAGATGAACGGGGCCTGCAGGAAATATGCCCTACCATGTTACAGCAGCTGGACTCACAAGCGTGCAAGACCCAGCAGGACCAAGAGTCCGAGGCAAGCCCCAGACCCACTGATGCTGAGGGTAAGATTGGCTATCCATTGACAGTCAGTGCATAATGTTATGATGATGCTTAATTTTAAAGTATACATTACGTGGCCAAAAGTATATGTACATCCCTATTTGGCTGTTTCAGCTATACTTCTTATAGTAACAAATGGGTAAAATGAATCATACACGTGTGTGTAAACTACTTAAACCAACATTTAAAGTTGGTTTACGTATGCTTATGCACCGTTCCCCCATGCAAAAAGCGAAAGGGCCATAAAGGCCTGACTGTTCAAACCGAAACCTCATTGAACAATCAAGCTAGGGTTTTAAAATAAATTGTTTTTTAATCAAATATGGGTGTGATGTTCAGGTGTCATGTACTTTGGCCTTGTGTCTAGGGTAATTTGTTGCTTAGCGCTGTTTCTAATGAGATGCGTTCACACGGTGAATGTCATGAAACTTATTAACAGTTCTTGTAATATTCTCTTTAGACCGTCATGCGTTGCACGTCCCCAGGTAATGCCATCCGTTAAACTTTATCAATATAGATAAAGTGCAACGTCTTGGCATATTTATAGCAGACTAGTTGAGTTCATATCTAGTGTACACTGTAGACAATCTTTGACTTTGTCAGCGATTTAGGCTTCTAGGAAAAATAGAGTGAATTAGCAGAACTTTGAGGGTCGGAAGAGTGCAGGTGTTCTCATGTGTTGAGCCTTGATCTCTAGTTAAAGTGTGATAAGAATAGTCAACTCTGAACACTGAAAAATCCAGAAACGTCACTCAAAATATTGTGAGTAGGTTTTTTTTTTTTTTTAAGCAAGCACTGTTCAAAAGTTTGGGGTCAGTAAGATTTTTGAAATGTGAAAGTCTCTTATGGTTACTAAGCCTGCATGAATTACAGTAAAAGAGCAATATTGTGAAATATTGTGCAATTTAAAATAACTGTTTTCTATTGGAATATATTTTCAAAATGTAATTTATTCCTGTAATGGCAAATCTGAATTTCTAAGCAGCCATTACTTTAGTCTTCAGTGTTACATTATCCTTCTGAAACCATTCTAAGGTTTGGTGCTCAAGAAACATTTCTTCTTATTTTTATCTTATTATCATCAATATTGAAAACACTTACTTAAGATTTTTGTGGAAACCATGATGCATATTATTCATGATTTTTTTAATAAATAGAAACCTTATAGAAATAGGAAACCTTTTGCAATAACATAAGTACTTTTGATTTGTAACAGTAAAGATATTAATTTAATTAAAAAAAAAACTTCTTAATGACCCCAAACTATTGATTGGTGGAGTATTTAGATACAAATGAATACAAAAATATTGAAATACCTTTTGCATAGTTAAAGGTGCTGTATGTAATTTTTTGACATCACTAAAACATTAAAATATCTTAATACATTTGCAGATAACACTTGTTTCTCCAAAAACAATGCTACAGCCAGTTGTTCTAGTTTGAAAATGTGCATTCCATGTCAGAATGTCTGTATTTGTTGGTCTGTTTAACTCCGCCCACTGACAGTTTACCCTATAATGTTTCTAGAGTGTGGGTTGCCAGTTGCCAGAAAACGCGTCGTAATACAGCCTTGGAAGTGAGCAAACGAACTGGCTCAGAGATTGCAGTAGGGATGGGCGATATGGGCTTATAAATTTATCACGATAATATCTGGTATTATTGAGATAATGATATCAATGACGATAATTCTGAAGGAATGAAGGAATCCTGTTTCTGTAGAGAAAAGTATTATCTTTCATATTTTTACCCAAAATAGAGCATAACTGAGTACACATGTACAATGTAATGACTGTTTAATTCACTGGAAGCCGGAGGGTGCCCTTGCGCAGAACCTCCAGGAAATTTCTAATCCAGGTATGGCTATAGCTGAATAGAAGGAGGAAACCTGACAGTAAACATACGATTACTACAATATATGGTTTGTCTGTGTTTTCAAGCATTCTTGGGTATTTTTCTGAGGATAAAGTATATTTATAATGCAATTCTAATCGACATAGCTTTTATAATACTATAAAATAGTATGATTTCTGCCTCATTCCGTGATGTAAAGCCACATCTGATTGCAAAAGCTTATTTCAAATCTTTGTTAGACAGCAGGTTTGTAAACAGGCTCATAAACATGTAAAACTGAGGAATAATAAAACATGGATGCATTAGCTCATCAGCTTACAGTGTAAGGTTCATCACCTTGTGTTCTCACGTGCGTTCGTTTGTGTTGCATGTTTTCAACCTGTCTGAGGAGTCTGAGGAGGAGGGGGCGGCAGAAACAATATTTTGAAATTGGACTGCACTACCCTTTTCAACCACTGGCTGTCAATATTACATACTGCACCTTTAAACATTTTTGGATAATGCTTAGAATGAATGTAATGAAATGCTGCTGAAATTACTAGGACTATACATCTTTAAAAATCACCAATTGGTATTCTAGCAAAAATGGCTTTGAAAAGCTCTGGAGTCATTTTTGAAGATATCCCTAGGTATTAAGGATGCACAATATTGGATTTTTGCTGAAATCCGGTATGCCAATATTTTTCAACTCATTTTGGCCGATAGCCGATGCCAATACCGTTATGTTTCCTTTTGTTTGGAAACAACACCAAGTCTCTACTGTGTGGAAATTATGAGCAAATTATTTTTAATTTTGGTTAGCTTTTAACACAAGCTTATTTGTTAGAATTAAACAATAATGACATTCTTTTATAATTACAGTACCTTTAAGCTTTGAAAATATCTAAATATATATATCAATTTGTGTATTTTACTTTAATTTTATCAGAAGTAGGCCAACAGCGCCCCCTACGGAATTAAAACTCTACTGAACGGACATTAGGACCCAGGGGAGGCTGCCGCTGTTGCCACTGCAAATGCTATTACTGTTTACTCACACACCTAACACTTCATTCTGTATATGCATTTTCAGTTTTCAATTCCTCTTATCGACAAAACATATCGGCATAATTTTTCATATCGGGTCGATGCCGATATTTACATTAAAAAGCCATTTTCGGTCGATTCCGATATTGTTCTGATAATATTGTGCATCCTTACTAGGTATGACAGTTTAATACATATCTAATGCAGTTGCTGTCAAGTTGTGTAGGACTTGAGACAATTTAGAGAATCTTATATATCAAAATAAGACATCCTGACTTTTAAAATGGCTAAGCATGTATATTTCAGCAACATCTGGATTCAATCACGGTACTCTGGTCAGACAGGAGATTTGAAGGGAGGCTGTGTGCTTGGAGAGACTTTCAAAAGCTGAACTGAAATATCCCTTGTGTAGGCGACAGATATAAAAAGGCAAGACAGTGAGAGTACAGAGAATTTCATGGGCGTATGTGAAGGCTCCTGAAAGACATTTCAGGAGAGAAAGTCATGGTTTCGGAGAACAGGAAACAATTTCACATGCACACTATAATCTGTGATTTGTTATTTTTACGAACATTTCAAATCTGTTCTGTCTTATATTCACCATAACCTAAAACAAACCCTGTCTACAGCAGATTATTTTATTTATTTTTATTTCATTCATTGCAATTCTTGTTTTGAATCAGCCTGTGACTCTTTGTGACTTAACGTGTTCAACATCTGTGCAGCGTGTTTTCTGGCTCAGTGATATTTCCTGTCGTTTTCCATCATGCTGTTCTTTATCTGCTAAACAAGGCACTTCAGGGTTTTGGCATTTCTTGCGCATCCTGACAGCAGGAGAAGAAATGTAAGGAGAATGCAGTGCCACTTCCCTCCGGAATTCAAGAGATAAGGAGAGAGAAAAGGGGAATGTGTGCTTTTAGAGACGGAGCGTTACAGCATCCTTTTCTCAATGCAGTCTAACCCATTCAGTTCTTAACAAAATCCCTGAACTGGCACCATGGTACAGTGATGGTATTGGTATAATATAAATATGAAATGATCACCAAAGAGGATGGAATGGGATTTAGGACAGGTTGCAGGCCAGGCCCAAACCAGCATCATTTGCATGAGCACCACAGCTCAGTGTCTGTAGCATTTTTCACAACTTCAAGATTGCAGTTAATTTTTTGTTTTTTGTTTTGTTTTGTTTTGTTTTGTTTTGTTTTAGGTGGAACTGTGGTAACCTTTTAGGTGTTAAAGGGTTATGGCTCGTTTCCACCAAGCGGTACGAGTCAGTACAGTACAGTACGATTGGGAGGGAAAAACCAAGATTCACCTTGCGTTTCCATACATCAAATGATGTATGTCGGAAGTAGCCGTTTCTCAAGCATGTCTCTTTTAATAAACAGTAATAGCCATTCTAATGATATAAGTACAAAGTATAACAGGCTTATATAAGAGAAAGTAAAGACAAAAGCAAACAATTCAGTCAGATGTATGCTATGAACTCAGCGCTGCACTACGGTAAAGTTCAAAATAAATATCTAAAGTTAAACAACTTTGTGCTCACCCAAAACGATATGACCAGGAACAAATAATAGATTCTTGAGACCAACGATTGCCTGTTAGATATAACTAAAATAAACTGTATCTCAAGTTTAATCACTACAGAGACGTCAGAGCCAGCGGCAAGTGTCAGAAGGACTAGCTGAACTAAGGCTGCTCTAAGCGGGATACATGAGCAGTGAACACCCGGTGATCACCTGGAGCTCACATCTCTGAAATCGGCATAGCAAATTTACAAATAGCTGTTACCTTTATAAACAGTTTTAAACTTTAAACTTTCTCCCCTGGAAAACCTCTTTTTTTTTTTTTTTTTTTTCTTTTTTTTTTGGGGCAGTGGCGTCTCACAAGAACATACAAGAACGCATATTGAGAAATGGCTATTGTCTGTGTGAAAATATAAAATTGTGAAATACACAGTTATATTTGTGCACTCTGATGTAAATTAGCTCAACATGCACGAAAAGCATGGCAAAACGAGTGAAGGAGACGCTTTATCCACTTGCACAGGTGACGATTCTAGTCAACCAATCAATGTTCTGCAGTAAGTTTAGCTCCACCCTTTTGGTACCTTTGGCTGTGCTGGGTACCCCAACAGAAGGCTACCAAAAAAGTGGTATAGTACGATTTGCTATTTTGGTACCATTCACAACTTCTGACAATGGAAACAAAAATAATTGCTTACCGTACCGTACTGAACTGTACCGCTTGGTGGAAAAGAGCCATTAGTTCACCTGAAAATGAACATTCTGTTGTACCAAACCCGTAAGACTTTCGTTTATCAAAACACAAATTAAGATATTTTGATAAAATTCAAAAGCTTTCTGACCCTGCATAGACAGCAATGTAATTACCACGTTCAAGGTCCAGAAAGGTAGTGTTCCTTCTCTTACGTGTCAATCAAAACGCATTCTGACGTGTCGAAGACTGACACAAAAGAGAAGGAATTGTTGAATAAAGTCATACTTTTATTTTATTTTCAGTTGAACCACTGATGGCACATGCAGTGTTGCCAAGTCCGTGGTTTTCCCACGGAATTGGGCTACTTTAATGCTGTTTCCGCAGGTTGTTTTTCATGTCTGCAGGTTGAAGTGAAGCGATTTTGCCTAGGAATGATAATTTTGCCAGGGGAATCCTGCCATGAAATGTGTATTTAAACCCCCAGAATGCTATTTTTACTGGGGGACCAGCCACGTAATGTGATTGGGCTACTTTTGGGCTAGTTTTGAGCAGCAATTTGGCAGGTTTTGTTGTGAAAACCTGGCAACCCTGGTAACATGGACTATTTTATCGATGTCCTTACTACTTTTTCTAGGCCTTGAGCATATCAGTTGGGTTGCTTCCTATGCAGAAAGCTCAAATTTCAGCAAAAAATATCCTAATTTGTGTTCCAAAGATGAACAAAGGTCTTACAGTTTTGAAATAACAAGAGGGTAATTCTAAGTAATGACCGAATTTTCATTTTCTGGGCAAGCTATTCCTTTAAATAACTTTGAAAACCATCTCACTGAGTGTGTTCACATGCACAATATTACACTGATTATGATTAAGGTGATTGAAATGCTTAAACGGCATATTTCATTGGGTCATAGTATAGGGCAAAAGCCCTGTTCTAGTAAATCCATCGTAAATCCAGACAAATTCCAAAGTCTCATGTATGTATTATTTATCGAGGTGTATTTGTCCATTGCTTCTTACTAGGGACATAGCAATGTTATCAAGATCGTGGTATCGCGATAGCAAAACTGTCTCAATATTATTATGGTCACATGGCGATATGAAACGACATAGGTCTTCTGGCCAAAAACAAAGTGTAGATTTTTAAAATATATTGACATAAAAAATGTCTAAAGTGTTTTGGGCCACTATGCTTTGGCACAGTATCTGTCAAATGAACTAAAACCAAAAGCACAATAAGGCTTAATCCCTTCAACTTCATTCAGGCGATCAGCTCGTGATCCGGTGATTTCCACGCCTCAGAATGGTTCCGTTCACAGTGAATGCAGTGAACTCATTAATTGCATGTGCTGTGAGTTTAGCGCACATTTGGGAACGCAACGGCCACCAGTTATGCTTTATTTTCGCGACAGATGATTACAGCATTTCACTAGAAATGTGGTTTTGTCAGCCTGTTTTTTCACTGAAGCTGGAGTTTTCCTTCAAAATAAAAGCTCTATTACTGTTTTTCGTCAAAATAAAAGCTTAAAAGTGCTAGCGATTTAAATGGGTAACTAGGGCCCTATAATTCCGTGATGCGGAAAACGCAGACAGAATCGCAGAATCCAGTCATAAAAACGGAATTTGCTGAATAACGCGGAATGTCACGTAATTTGTCAATGTTTGAATGAATTAATCAAAAGTAGGTCATTACACTTCAATCAAACCGCAATATGGACTAGTATCTGTAAATATTACGCCGCAAAAGTACCATTTAAATATGAATCCTGTATGTTCTGCATGTCTCTATTTTTGTGAATGGAGCAGACGAGCGGTTTTGTTTACTACACACTCTGAAGCGTGTGACGCTCGTCTGTCGTCTCACTAAATGAGGACATAAATACATGAACGCTATCTGCTGAGAGTCACTTCATGAGCATTTGAAAACTAGCGTTATATAATATACACACAGAAATGTAAAGGTAGACACGCCAACCCGTCAGTCCGGTTTAACTTACTATTACTACTACTATATTACTACTATTACTAATACTACTGAAATTAAACAAACATTATTTTTTAGGGTATAATCACACAACATTTCTTCCATGTTTTTAGTAAATTCCCCTTTGTTTGCCATAAAAAAAAAAAAGTTTGCTTAATTTTCAATAATTAAAAGGTAAATTAAATGATTGTTTTATGCCTTCATTTGATAATCAGAACATTTTAAATACACAACACAGAATTTCTGAGGGTAAAAAACCTTTCATAAGGCTATTTTAAAAATAAATTTGAATAAATTAAGTATGCATTTAAATAATTAGACATACTAAAACACAGAATTTGATAACAATAAAACATATGGTGAAAAAAAAAAATAAAAAAATAAAAATAAATAAAACATTTCATAGGGCCCTAAACATGTCATTTTTGTTCAACTTTTGTTAAATTGATGTGAAATTGTATAAGTTTCATGATTTTAATTAATTAGACATGCTCTGATTCATAAAAATGTAATTTAACCATTAAAGAGGAGTTGAGAAAAATTAAAACGGGAAAAAACGTAATCCAGAAAAATTAAAACGGAAAAAATGGAATTTGGGAAAAAGTAAAACTGATTTCATAGGGCCCTAGGTAACGTTACTGCAGTCCAAATACAAAACATCTCTTTCAAGTGTAGAAATTAGGAAAGAAGTACTGTAATTTCCGTGCTGTAGTGTAAAGCAAAAATTATGTACCTATGAAATATTAATTTTTATTTATTTTACAGTGCAGTTGTTTTACAATATATGGCTGTCATAGTAATAACTATAATATGAAATTGTTATTATTAATATAGTCTAATTTGTTTGGCTTCTAAAACACCAGTGTGAATGTAATTTAGACTGAGACCGTATACCGCAAATAAAAAGAGGGTTGAGTTCCCTTTAAAGTTCAGGTACAATTATATTCTCTGACGTTTTTTCTAAAGTTTTCTTAGAAACATGGGTTGGAGCTCTTAATTTTGAACTCTCAAAGTGCATTAGATACAGCCTGTTATCAGTGTGTTGTACATGTAAACACACTCAGTGACACATTTTTGTATGTTATGAGTCCATGTAACTGTTTTATGAAAGAAATAATTTCCTAAATGTTTCTGTGTGTGTTTATAAGTGATTTTCTTCCTCTGTAGGTAAAGTCCTGACAGCTGTTCTCAGCTGTAAACAAATGCAACTGTGGTTTTGGAGAAAGCCGGATGATAAATGATCTGTACACAAACGCACCTGCCGCAGTTCACTCCCACATAATGACTTTGTCTCTCAAACTGCATGCGTGTCCTTTCACAACTGTGTTTATGACATATCTTGCATTTCCAGGGATTCCAGTCTAACTAGGTTAAATGAGCAGTGCTGCCGGACTGAATTATACAATGTACTCCTTGCACACAAAGGTTGTGGGATGTGTCTGCTGGGGTGTAATCTCTTGTAATTACAGGCTGTATGTGTGTGTGTGTCCTGCAGTGTGGGGTTACTCAGTTTTGAGTGTGACTCTGATTAGTGCGTTCGCATTGACTGGTGTTTTTGTGGTGCCCCTGATGAGGACGCGGTTCATGCGCAGAACACTCGTCTATTTCATCGCACTGTCCATCGGAACATTGTTCTCCACCGCCATCCTGCAGCTCCTGCCTGAGGTTCAGTATCCATCCACCCATTTCCACCCAAACACACCGAATCAGCCGCGGATCAAGATTAATCTCAAAGGGGTGTCTAGAATTGTCGCCTTTTCCTTCTTTCCTCCTTCACACAATGTTTTCTCCCTGTTAACACAACAAAACACCCCTAACCACAGTAAAGATTTCCTTTTTCTTCCTCTCTTTTAGCTTTTATTTCCTCCATGATTTTTGTGTTGGTAAATTTTCAGGACCATAAAAGCTTTTGTTCTGTGCTCAAGATGTTACTATAGCTGATTATTTATGTATTAATTTATTGATATTTCAGAACACCTACCCCCCCAATAATCACTTGCATTAGTATTAACAGCTTAGATTGATAAAAAGACTCGTTAATAGACCCATTATTTTCATTTAATTTATATTTTTTATATTTATGTTTAGCTTTTTGAAATATTTTATTTATATTTATTTAATGTTTATTCATTATTTTTATAAAGCTGATAATTTTTAATTGATGACTGAAACTTTTAGCGTTTTGCAAGATTTATTTAAAAAAGAGCAGTGTATTTTATTTTTTTTATAGTATTTTATTACATTACACACATATATATATATATATATATATATATATATATATTACAAATATTTGCTGATAATTTTGTAAATGGCTGAATCTTTAGCCTTTTGCAAGAATAAAAAATGAGCTGTGTATTTTATTTTATTTTATTATTTAATTTTATAAATGATGAATGAATCTTTAGCCTTTTGCAAGATTTATTTTTTAAAAAGAGCCATAAATTGGCCCAGATCGTATTTTATTTTTTGTTTTGTTTTTTTGTTTTGTTTTGTTTTGTTTTATTTTATTTTATTTATTATTAAGCTGATAATTTTGTAAATGATGACTGAATCTTTAGCTTTTTGGAAGACTTATTTAAGAAAGCCATAAATTGGCCCAGATGGAATCATTTTTTTTCTTTTCTTTTTTTTCTTTTTTATTTTATTAATTATGTAGGAATAGTTTTGAATTTTGGTTTAGGATTGTCAAGCCGACATAATGTTCAATGTTTGATCCCACACTTTTTTTTTTTTGAGATGATCGATACCCCCTGCCTCAATCTGCCTCAACCCCTTTTCAAACCGTTCCTCCACCCCTGAATACTGCCTTTAAAGTAGACCCTTAACACTACATTTATTCACTGGCTCACTGGTTATGGAAATCCCACCTTTGTTAAAAGAGTTAATGAAGTGCTGCGTATCCCAGGATGCTCTTTGTTGGGTTGTTGGTGCTATAATAGCTCAAGCAGAGCTACAGGTACACCTTTTGTGTGCTGGGTGTTGATGGGTCATTGGCTGGTCAACATGAATACGGGTGTTTTTTAGTTCCTCTGTTGCCTGGGGAGTTTAAGGAGGTGTAGACTGAAAGGAGGAGTATGTTCAGCTACCCCGTCAGTGACTTTGTCTCAAGGCATCATTTGTTCTATGATGGTCAACAGGAAGCCGCCTCCACTACTTCCTCTGTGAATGAAACACAATGGATTTTAAAATGTGAACATACACTACCATTCAAAATTTTGATGTCAATCATTTGTTTTTGAAAGAAATGAATAGTTGTATTCAGCAAGGATGCAGTAAATTGATCAAAAATCATTTAAGACATGTTTAAACAACATTTAACAACATTTAAAATGTATAAGAATATTTTACAGTATTATTGTTTTGACTATTTTTGATCAAATAAATGCTGCTTTGTTGAGCATGATAAATAAAAACATAGACCTTAAACTTTTGAATGGTAGTGTAATAGCATGATTCTGAAATGTTTTATTTTTTTAATTTAAATTTTGTTTTTTTGCTGTTAATTATATAAACTGGCATTAAATCTGTAAATGCAATTTATGAATTTTCTTCAGATGTGAAAACTTTTGTTTTGGTTGCATGAATTGATTTGATAATTCAGTGGCCCACAGAACTTAATTTTCCCCTCAGGGAGTAAATCTTACATTTGAGATTATGAATATCAACCTTTCACCTAGTTTTAATTATTCTGCTGATTAATTCATTCTTTCTTATTTTTTCCCCTTCCTTTTCCACTTCTGTTTTTTTTTCTCTCTCTCTTTCTGTCTTCTGGTTGTTTGGCCAGTGTGGGGGTATGGTTTCCTGTGTGTGACAGTGATATCTCTGTGTTCACTGGTCGGGGCGAGTGTGGTTCCCTTCATGAGGAAAACCTTTTACAAGCGGTTGCTGCTGTACTTCATAGCCCTGGCCATTGGTACTCTGTACTCCAACGCCCTCTTTCAACTAATCCCAGAGGTAGAGTGGACACGTGGGGGAAACGGGTTGATAGACGTGTGCCACACAACCAGACTAAAGACATTTCTAATTCCACTCTCTCTAGAGTTCTAGATTTTAGAGTTTATATATTGAGTCTGACATTTAAAGGAATAGTTCACTCAAAAGGAAAATGTTTAAATTACTTACCCCTCATGTCGTTCCAGACTTTATATACAGAACAAATAAAAATATTTTATACAATATTAATAAAACTTCTAGTTATCTATACACATTTAAAAAATTAATTTTGTGCAATACCAAATCTGCTGTTTCATTACAATAAAAATGAATTGTGATTCACACCGCTAAGCTCAAAAAAAGTATTAAAATAGACTAGTTTAGACTCACGATACTTATATACTTACAGTGCGTTATATTTAGGCCAATCAATAGAAGTTGACTTCTTGCAAAATAGCAAATTGGACATTGTGCACAAAAAAAAAATAATTTTGTGTTCTAAATGATAAAATAGTACACTACCAGTCAAAAGTTTATGCACAGTAAGATTTTTAATGTTTTTTTTAAAGACACTTCTGCTCACCAAGCCTGCATTTATTTGTTCCAAAATAAAGCAGTAATATTTTTATTTAAAATTACTGCTTTCTAATTTAATGTATTTTAAAATGTAATTTATTCCTGTGATCAAAGCTAAATTTCAGCATCATTACTCCAGTTTTCAGTGTCAGATGACCCTTTAAAAAATCATTCTAATATGCTGATTTGCTGTTCAGGAATATTGTTATTATCAATATTTAAAACAGTTGAGTACATTTTGTAGGAATAGAAAGACCCAAAGATCAGCATTTATCTGAAATAAAAAAAAAACTTTTGTAACATTATACAGTATACAATTCAAAAGCTTGGAGTCTGTTTTTTTTTTTTTTTTGGATAGAAATTAATGCTTTTATTTAGCAAGGATGCTTTAAATTGATCAAAAGTGATGATAAAGACATTTATAATATTACAAAAGATTTCTATTTCAGATAAATGTTGTTCTTCTGCTCTTTCTATTCATCAAAGAAACCTAAAATCTGCTGTTTTTCAATAATAATAATAATAATAACAACAATAATAATAGCAAATCAGAATATTAGAATGATTTCTGAAGGATCGTGAGACTGGAGTAATGATGCTAAAAATTCAGCAAGGAAGTCACAGGAATAAATTACATTTTAAAATAAATTCAAATAGAAACACTTATCCCACAAGATGAGATGAGACACAAGACTGGGTTCACAAGATTGAGACGAGATTTTAAAACTTTTTTTTTTTAAAGAAATCCCCAATAATGAAATATATATGGAAAACAGTCTTTTATTCAACTGAAAAAAAAAAAAAACGAAATGCAAAAAAATGTAGGTGCATTTTGAAATCAGCTTGTACTTTATGAAATTAAACTTCCATTTTAATGAATTATATGCAGTAATAAACAACATTTAAACAAGAGCTTCACGATTCTGGATAAATGGAGAATCCCAGTTGTTTTTAATAAACTGGAGACCACGATTCTCTCACGATTCTGGAGAAAAAAAGATTAGAAAGCTAAACAAAATAACTTATTTTACTAGTGGTTCTGACAAAAAGTTAATTGCTTAAGTCTTTCAGAAACATGTATTCATTTAAACAAAATTAAAAAAAAAAAAATTCAATGAAGGAGTCAGTGTCTCACTTCATTAAGACTTGTTTGACTATTGAAATCTCCTCAATGAATGATTCAATGACATACTTTTTTAAAACGGGCAGTTGTCGCCACCTCCTGGAGGAAGAGGATAAGCGTTACAGTACATACAAGGGCTAAGATACTTTCGTTTTGATCGCTACTGTAGACAATAAGTGTTTATACCCCAGCTATACAGCGACAGCGTTCACATTGGAAGCGTAATGATGGCCGACCCTCTGATTCCTTAACATGGGCAGCGACAAAACGTGCTTCTCACGGTACTGACACTGACAGACATAGCTAAATCGGTGTCATTCCGGAGAAAGATCGCGTGGGTGTTTGAATCGAAATCTCGATCTTTTAAGGATTAATCGTGCAGCTCTAAAGTAAACACTGCAATATATTTTTGCATTATGTCCTCACGAGATCTCGCGAGATCCGACTGGTCCCGCCACAAGATCTCCTCACATCCCTATTAAATAGTAAACATATTTTAAGAGAATACTGTTTTTGCTGTACTTTGGATTGAGTAAATACAGGCTTGGTAAGCAGAAGAGGCTTCTTTAAAAAACATTAAAAATCTTTTTGACTGGTAGTGTATGTTTTGGAACGACATGAGGGTGAGTAACAAATGACAACATTTTCATTTTCAAGTGAACATTCCCTTTAAGCACAAATATAAGTCTTCTTGGCCTCAGTGGTTCTCCCCAGCTGGAAGGCTAGAAAATAGATTTAAAAAACGATCAATAAACTTTGTATTGATCCATAGAACTGCTGTTGTTGGAGTTCTCACAGGACTTGCTATAAAATCATAGCATTTAATGTAAATTTTTGAGGCAAGATGGCATGGAACTGGAGCGCATATTTAAGTTTTAAATTTGTCTGACTGTAAACTATTCAGATTAATACCTACAGTACAAGTGAATGGCCCAATTTGTAAAAAAATCATAATTCTGAGGTAAAAAGCCAGGCGAGATGGGGGGGGAAGCCCTGAGGCACTAGTGAACTACTCTAAGAGCCAATCTAAAATAAATCCCATACTCACTCTTCTTGACAGCTTATAACCAAGTATAAAATAAATGTGGAGAATAGTGTTATAAAAAAGCCCTCTTGATTGTTTCTGGTGTCTAGGAGAGTGACTAGGTGTTTGTATTTAGATTGTATCCATACAGAATATATTATTTACTGCACACATTCAGTTTATAGTCTCTCTACCATTCAAAGGTTTGGGTCTTTTTTTTGGCTTGCCAAGGCATTTTTCAAAAAATATAGTGTAGTATACAGTAAAAATATTAATGTTGTGAAATATTATTACAATTTAACAGAACTGGTTTCTATTTTAATGCATTTTAAAATGTAATTTATTCCTGTGATGCCAATTTATTCAGCAGCCATTTCTCCAGTCTTCAGTGTTATATGATCCTTCAGAAAATATTGCAGTATTTGGTGATTTGGTGAACTGAAAACTGTTTTATTTTTTCATGGAAACTGTGGTGGTTTTTCAGGATTCTTTGTTGAATAGAAGCTTTAAAACAACAGCATTGTAACAAAATAAGTTTTACTTTTGATCAATTCAATGCATTCTTGCTAAATAAAAGTATTCATTTCTTTTTTTATCTTACTGACCCCAAACTTTTAAATGGTAGTGTTGTTCAGTGTTGAATTTTATGATAATAAAACACACAACAGTTTTATGATTCAAGTTTAATAACAAATGCTATATGTGACCCTGGACTTAGTTGTGTATTAGTAGCAATAGCCAAGAATACGTTGTATAAAATTATCGATTTAGTTTTATGCCAACAATCATTAGGATATTGAGTAAAGATGAAGATATTTTGTACATTTCCTACCATAAATATATCAAAACTTAATTTTTGATTAGTAATACGCATTGCAAAGAACTTCATTTGGCTAACTTCAAATGTGATTTTTCTCAATTTTTTCTTTTTTTTTTTTTTTTTTTGCACCCTCAGATTCCAGATTTTCAAATAGTTGCATCTTAACCAAATATTGTCCTATCCTATCAAACCATACATCAATGGAAAGCTTATTTATTCAGATTTTATATGATGTATAGATTTAGATAGATAAAATTTACCTTTATGACTGGTTTTGTGGTCCAGGGTCACATATTAGGGTCACATATTCATTTCAAATTAGTTTGAAAAAAAAAAAATTGTATTTGACCTTTTAAAACATGCTTTTTTCTGTATATAGGCCTTCGGATTCGACCCCTTGGAGGATTATTATGTGCCCAAGTCTGCTGTTGTGTTTGGAGGATTCTACCTGTTCTTTTTTACAGAGAAAATCTTAAAGATGATCTTAAAGCCAAAAGACGGGGTAAGCTTGGACTAATGGTCTGTTGGAGTAAACCATAAAACAGTTGCTTAAGCAAACAGCTTTATCTGACAATGTCATTGTGACATGGGTTCCCAGTGACATCAAAAAAAGCACAAGTAGGATGTTATTTTGGGACCTTTTAATGTTAAAACTCATGAAGTTTTGCATTGGAATGTGTGAACAGTATGTGCAATATGTACGTGCCTGGCTTTATCTTCTCAGGGGCTTCACTATTCATTTGTAGTATGCTTTGAAAGACAATGTGGAAAATTGGACCTTAAAAGTTAAATGTAAAAATACACTAAGGGCTTTTTTGTAGTCTGTAATGGTTTGGCCAAAGGCAGCAAATCATTTTACATGAGTCAGAAGATTTATAATTGAACTTTTGTGTTTAAGATTGTAATGTGTTGTAATGCAGCGCCCTCTAGTGGAGAATTGTATTTGCAAGCTTTTTACTCACTTGCTATTTTTCTTGTCTGTTTTCTGCTTGCATTTCTAATCTGATTGTCTCTTGTTAGGGAGGGCATGGCCACGGCCACAGTCATTTTCCTGCAGAGCGGTATGCCAACTCTAATGGCGATTTGGAGGATGGTGTGATGGAGAAACTGCAGAACGGAGAGGCTGGAGGAGCTTCTTTACCCAGAGCGGAAGGTGATGGCAGAGGGCTTGGGGAAGATGACAAAATGCTCAGCACTGGGCAGACAGTACAGGTGAGGAATAAAATAAACTACGCGTTTCAGTTTGCTTAAAAATGTTTTCCAAATGTTCACAAACGTATCTAATATTTAAGAACAAATGTGGTAATCTGTAGCTTCAGTTGATTGGCCTTAAGTGACTAGAAGTGTCACCCACAATTAGATCCTTTAAAAATAACTTGAAATCAAATTTGACCCTATTTAGTTTTGGCATGTTAATGTCATGCCAAAATTACTGTAATTATACGTTTCCAGTTTGTAAAAACTTTTCAGATCTTTGTTGAATGTATAATTACAGCTTGGAAACTCTCATTTTAATGAATGCTCTGACTTTTTTCATTCATCTGTTAATAATGACTAATGACGTCATGTAAACGAAACCAAAATATACTAAACGTGTTTCAAGAGCATATAGATGTGAATAATAATATAGTAATTTTGCTGTCATCAGTAACAAAGCCAGTCATGTTGTGAGAGTTGCCATAGAAACATATTTTTCTGAGTCTGAGGATGTGAATAGCATCTCAGAGTTGTCATCTTGTAATTACCATAATTTCAGCACGACGTGAATGCGGCGTGATTCATCAGCGAGATTCATCAGTGCATGTTAGGTTTTTTAAGGGAAAAATTATTGTTTTGATAACTTGCATTAAAATGCAACATCATCTCTATCTGAAACATTCTCTGATAGAAGTTTCTCTGATCTGAGCTACAAGAACCCTGCAGAAGCTAAAAGAATAGGTTTCATGATTCTATCAAATTCTATGGTATAAAATTAAATACCAGACTACATTATTTCATTCTGTCTATGTTAAGTCACTCAAAACTCAGATTTAATGTTGAAGACATCAAATACATTTCTAGTATTACTCATATATGCTAGTATTGTTTCATTTTATTTTGGCTGTTATTTTTTAAATAAACAAAATAGAAATCTTTTGTAACAACACAAGTTTTTACTCTCACCTTTTTGAATTTAACATGCACTTGCTGAGTAAAAGTATTCATATCTTTCAAAAAGAGAAATAAAAACCATATTGACCTCAACGGTAGTCTATATCATTACAAAAGATTTCTATTTTAAATAAATGCTTTTCTTTTTAACTTTTCATTCATCAAAGAGTCCTAAAAAATATCACAGGTTACAAAAAAATATGTAGCAGCAGATCTGTTTCCAACATTGGTAATAAATCAGCATATTAGAAAAATTTCTGAAGGGTGACATTGAAGACTGGATTAATTGCTGAATAAATTACATTTTACAATTAGGGCTGTCAGTTTAACGTGTTAATTAATTAGTTATGAAAAAATAACGCAATTAAAGTATTTTAACGCAGTTAACACACTGGCCCCGCCCCTAGACCTGTACATCATCCTATATTTCATATAGTTGACTGTTGACAAATATAATGCAGTTATGCCCTAAAAGTCAATATATTGGTGCAAAAATGCCCCTGTATGTGTTTTGTCTCATATTTATTATGTATCACATATCACAAGGGCAGCAAGGCCAGTATGACACGAGTGCTGATTTTGTCAGCCAGCCTAAATGTGATTTTGTACAATAGTTCAGTAAATAAGAAGTTGATATAGTGTTATATTTTAAACATTATATTATGTGTTTTGCTCAATTTTGCTAAAAACATATTACCTTTGAAGCCATAGCAGAATTGTTGCGCGTCTCCGAGCAACACAGCTGTGTTTACTTTCTGAACGAATGCGCTTTTTGAACGAGTCGTGTGAATGACTCATTAAGCCATTTACCGCCACCTGCTGGCAGATTTAGTTTCTTATTTAGAGGATCAAATCATTAAGAAAATATAATAATGATAATAATATTAATAATAATAATAATAAAAAAAACATTATAGGGTAGTTCACCCAAAAAAATAAAAGTCATCATTTACTCACCCTCATGTCGTTTTAAACCTTTCTTTTGTGGAACATAAAAGAAAATATTTTAAAGACTGTTGGTAACAAAGCTGTTTTGGTTACCATGTCTTTCATTATGAACAAAAAATACTGAGATGTTTCTTAAATGATCTTCTTTTATGTCCCATAGTTCACCTTAGGCCATTGTAGCCTGAATGTTTATGTGTAATAAATCTTGTGCTGAATCAAATAAAATATTTCTTTCTAAAGCTGCAATTTGTAATGTCTACTTGCTACTTTCTCGTTTAACACAAAAATAGCTTTAGATAATCTTTTGTGGGTATTTTCACAGTTAAATTTATTTTGCTGTTAATTAATTAATCAAAACATCATGTAAATAATTAGATGGTACATTTTAATCGACAGACAGCCCTATTTACAATATATTTACATAGAAAACAGCTATTTTAAGTGTATCAAAATTGTACAATATTATTGTTTTTATTGTGTTTTGTTGAGCATAAGAGACTTCTTTCAAAAACATTAAAAAGTCTTACTCCAAACTTTTGAATGGAAATGTATATTCACTTTATTTTTCTGTATTTGTGTCGCAGGACTCTCAGAGTTCAGGTGGTGCTGGAACTGGTGGATGTTACTGGCTGAAGGGCAGAGCATACTCTGACATCGGTACTCTGGCGTGGATGATCACTTTGAGCGACGGTCTCCATAATTTCATCGATGGCTTGGCTATCGGAGCCTCCTTCACTGCTTCTGTGTTTCAGGGCATCAGTACGTCAGTGGCAATTTTGTGCGAAGAGTTTCCACATGAGTTGGGTGGGTATTACTGACTCTGTTATGGGACCAATGAAAAATGGAACTTAACTTGCTGAGACTGTTGTCATGTAAATGCTCTGCTGGATCTGTGTGTCTAGGTGATTTTGTAATCCTGCTAAACGCTGGCATGAGCATCCAGCAGGCGCTCTTCTTTAACTTCCTGTCAGCTTGCTGCTGTTATCTGGGCATGGGCTTCGGCATCCTGGCCGGAAACAACTTCTCTCCTAACTGGATCTTTGCTCTAGCCGGAGGCATGTTCCTCTACATTGCACTGGCTGATATGGTAAGAAATGTGATGCTGTTCATTTGCCGGCCTTAAATGAGCTGGTTGGAAGGCTTTGATGTTGGGGTGGTTTGCGTTTGCTTTTATTGATTCCTGAAGGTGAGTTTCTAAAATCAGTGAAGTGTAAAAAAGGTTATTACTAGTGTTTTTGAAGTGTTTCTGTGGGTCTTAAAAAAATCTTAAAGGATTAGTTCACTTCCAGAATAAAAATTTCCTGATAAACAACTCACCCCCATTTCATCCAAGATGTTCATGTCTTTCTTTCTTCATTCACAAAAAACAAAGTTTTTTGAGGAAACGTTCCATATAGTGAGCTTCAATGGGAGCCAACAGGTTGAAAAAAATGAACAGTCGTTTCTCTAGATAAGACCCTTATTCCTTGGCTGGGATTGTGTAGAGCCCTCTAAAGCTGCATTGAAACTGCAATTTGGACATTCAACCCATTGATCCCCATTGAAGTCCATTATATGGAGACAGATCCTGGAATGTTTTCCTCAAAAAAATAATTTCTTTGCAACTGAAGAAAAAAGACATGAACATCTTGGATGACATGGGAGTGAGTAAATGATCAGACTTTTTTTTTAATTCTGGAAGTAAGCTAATCCTTTAATTTGCCCTTCCACTGTTTCGGGCATTAAAAATGTCTTAAATTAGAGCATAAAGTCTTAAATTTAAAGCCATGGCATTAAATGTTGCATGCACTGCCAAAAAAATTCAGTATTTCCAGTACAAATATCTAAACATCCTTCAATCAAGATGCATTTACTTGAGACATAAAATAAAGAAATTAAGTTTTGTTAACAAAATAAATGAGTTTATTCTTAGAAAACAAATCTGTCAGTGTAGTAAGAAAATTGGCAGATATTTGTTGTTTCACCTTCATAAAACCTGCAGAAACCCTCTTGCATACTAAAATTAAGAAAAATACTTGTTTAAATACATTTTTGTGAACTACAATAATTTAATGTATGTGTAAAACTGGAATAATAAAAAATAGTTTGGCTATATATATATATATATATATATATATATACACACACTGTGTGTGTGTATGTATGTGTATATAAAATATATATATATATATATATATATATATATAGCAAGGATGCAATCATTTTTAAATAATATTTTAGAAGATTTATATTTAAAATAAATGCTGTTCTTTTAAACTGACTATTCATCAGTACTGAAAAATGCATCATGGTTTCCACAAAAATATTAAGCAGCACAACTGTTTTCAACATTGATAATAAATTTCTTCAGCAGCAAATTATCATATGTGACCCTGGACCACAAAACCAGTCTTAAGTAGGATGGGTATATTTGTAGCAATAACCAAAATAACATTGTATGGGTCAAAATTATCGATTTTTCTTTTATGCCAAAAATCATTAGGATATTAAGTAAAGATCATGTTCCATGAAGATCCTTTGTAAAATTTCATTCTGTAAATATATCAAAAATTAATTTCTGATTAGTACTATGCATTGCTAAGAACATCATTTGGACAACTTTAAAGGCGATTTTCTCAATACTTTGATTATTTTGTTCACTCTCAGATTCCAGATGATGTGTAAATCTCAATTTCAAAAACTTTACACTTAGGACTGGTTTTGTGGTCCAGGGTCACACATTAGAATGATTTTTGAAAGATCATGTGATACTGAAGATTGAAGTAATGACTTCTGAAAATTCAGGTTTGCTATAACAGGAATAAATTACATTTTGGCATTTATTAAAATAAAAAAAGGTTTTTTAAATTGTAATAATATTTTACAATATTATGGTTTTAATGTACTTTTGTTCAAATAAATGCAGCCTTGGTGAAAATATAAAAAACTTCATAACTGTCTGACTTGATAACTATGAAAAAGGAAAATGTCATTAATCATATGGTTATTTTTCTTACTATCCATGTGTCTCCATATTTGTTTGTCCCTCTCTGCAGTTTCCAGAGATGAACGAGGTGAGTCGTGAGGAAGAGGAGGCTGGAGGAAGTGGCTCTCTGCTCACTTTCGCCATCCAGAATGCAGGGCTGCTCACAGGGTTTGCCATCATGCTTGTACTCACCATCTACTCTGGACAAATACAGCTTGGATAGCAGAGGACCTAAATACAAACTCAAACACTAAAGGACTATCTCAGCACCTGGAATAAAACCTGAGACGTACTGGGACCTCCAGACTTTAATATGAGCCAGCTGTGCTGGCTTGTTTTCAGATCATTCGCCCAGCTGGACTAGGTCATGACATAAATTTCAATGTTATGGGCATAGTTTGGGCTCCTGGACTGTTTAAATGAAGCTAGAATTGGCTTGACCTGTGAACTTTGCTTTAATTCATCCAGAACCCAGGACCTGTTGATGGATGTCTTACCATTCATCTAGTTTAGGCCTTCTCTCGTTCTTTTGCCTCAAAGCTTTAGGACACAGCGATGTCCCTTTACCGTTTGAATTCTAGCTCCCAAACATATATACATGTGGACATTTTTGTACTGCTTTCTAATGTTCTCATTATTTAATTCTCATTTTGTTTTTCAACAAAACATCCCTTCCTCGTATTCCTGACTGTGAGGTTTAAAGTATTGTCCACGAATGGATGGGATGAAACTTGACTCTTTTAACTCACATTTAGTCAAATGTAGGTTGTTTCCTATGCTTCATACCAAATGGTTTTATTTATTCAAAAGAGAATTTTTAAAACAACCACAGAAATACCAGTTTTTCCATTGCCTAGGGATGAGATATGGATCTAGACTAATTAGTTGGCACTCATAATTCCACAACTGAACATTATGTAGGTCACTTTAATCAACGGTTACTGTGCACTGTTGCATAAATAGATTTTAGATACAAAGCAGTGTCAGTTCACAAACATATCCCTGTTTAATTCTTCCCTCCTCAGCGTCATTTCGTAATAGCAAGCAAAAACAGTAAAAGCTTGAAACAACACCAAGGCACAAATTCTTTTGTTACTGATGGTTTTTATTTTACCTTTTTAACAAAAAAGCAGAGACCAAGGTTCTTCTAGAAAACTTTCTTTTTTCCATTCATATGACCAGAATAAGTGGTGCATATTTTTAGAAATACCCTCCTATTATTTCTACTTTGTCTAACCTGAGAAAATAATCACACCAACTTAGTTATCATTGCCTTTAACTATGATAATTACTCTTAGAAAACTCCTATTTTCCATATCCTATTGTTTGATCTGAATGCAGTACTCTTGGTAATTTAAGAAATAATTAGGAAATGCAGGCAAAATGGGTGTATAAAAGTGGCGTTGTAGTGATTCTACAATAATATGATCATTCCTTTACATATAGCACTACAGTACAATACTTAGAGCTCTTTGATAATTAAGCATCTAGACTGACTAGACTGTTGGATTTAAAGCTGAAGTGTGTCATTTCTGTGGCAGTAGTTTAGTCAAATATAATTTTGACTTGTCTGTTTTGAAATAATTTCCTGACCATTACCACTGGTTTTGACCCCAAAATCAAGCTATTGGTTGAGCCAGTCTTGCTGTTTCAGGATGCTAAAATATTGTTAATGCAGTTTGAAATGCAGATTTTTTTTTAGGGGAAAAAAATCAGTCAACAAATGTCTTGCTTTTAACATTATATCTGCATATTAAGATGTGTTAGGAGTTTATATATATATATATATATATATATATATATATATATATATATATATATATATATATATAGAAAAAAGGACACTTCAGCATCAAAGATGGCTTGATTTGTTTTTAGAAGTCAATGTAGTCAATTTAGAAGTCAATTCCTAATTTTAAAGTCAGTTAAGAATATTCTTATGTGTATGATCTATAATACAGATGTTAAATTTCTATGCAGCAGAATATAATTTCAATGGTTAGAACAAGCTATGAGATATTTAGAAATTGATCTTATGCTTCTGATCGACCTTTGCTCACAGTAGATCCCTTGGCATCACTTTTGTCTTCCACATTTAACTTATTTTCCATTATGCTTCCATTGCTTAATATTCATGCTAGTAATATATTCATATATGCTAGTTTAACGGTGTAATGTACAATGCATCAGTTGAACACTTCAGTATGCTGTTGAGCAAATAGTTACAAGATCATTCTGTTCATCATGTGAGAGGTCATTTTAGCTCTGTATGAACTGAACGTGATGATCTGAGTGTAACTTTATTTCAGGGCTGTCTTTGCATTATCTGTGCATCAGCGTTAATGCGTTTTTTTGTTGTTGTTGTTGTTGTTGTTGTTGTTGTTGTTTTTTTGTTTTTTTTTTTTTAAATAATGCCCCTTTGTTTGTGTATGTGGTTGCATTCAGCTTTGTGGTTGCAATTCAGCCATTGTTTCAGCTGGCGTCTTATTGCTATGCATCAACACGTCCTCTGAAGTGAGTTTATGCCTTAAAAAGAGGAGGTAGTCTCAATGCCATCATCCAGTGGTGAAAAGTTTTAAGTTTTTGTACCTCATTTTAAATTCAGTAATATTTAAAAACTTTTTTGTAGTGTAGAATGTGTGAATGTCCTTTGTGAATTTTTTTTTTTTTTTTTTCCTCAAGTCATTGATTTATGTATTTTGTCATCAGTAATTGTATTTAAATAATAAGAGGGGGTTGTTTTGTCTGTTTTGTTGTTTGTGAGCAAATCAACATCTTATGTCTTATTATCTTATCTTATCTTATCTTATCTTATTTTTTTTTTTATTTATTTTTTTTTTTGTGGAAGGTGAAAGCAAGTATACCTGTTATGAAGGCATTGTTTTAATTACTGTAAACATCTCAAGTGTTGTGACTCATGATACCTGTGCAACATGTGAAATCTGATTACTGGTAAATGTTTTGTTTCTTCTTTATTTTCCGTTTGAAATATTAAGCCATGAGCTTTCTGTTCATATTTTGTGCAATGAAAAAAAAGCAAAACATGAAACAATCTGATTCAAAACTGAAACTTCTCATTCATTTAATATGATCTTGTTTCTCGAATTATTATTATTATTATTATTATTATTTAGAGAGAGACTAATTATTTTAGTGAATTATTTAACTTTATGGCAAAAATATATAATATTATTTCTATTTAGCTAAAGCAGGTACATCCGTAAAATAGTCCCTCATTCTTTAAGGCTGACTAAAAAAAAGAAAAGACATCAGTTATGTTATTTTTTTCATATGCGTGTAATGCTCCTCAACTTTTATTTCACACCAGATATGTTCATATGCAGAGTCGTGTTTGTTTACACCCTTCAGAAATGAAGTCGTTCACAATATTACAACTTAACTATTTGAAAATTCCTCTATTTGCTCAGTTACCTGGATGTGCGATACTCTGATGTAAACAACAGCATGGATTGCACGATTAGCGTGCTCCTGAATACGTTGTTCTGCTAATTTATGCTGTCTAAACCACGGGAAAAAAACGTGTGGAAGCTGCAAAATCATATAGAGAAAGACTTAGTAAGCAGGAAATGGCACAATATTTTGACAAACCAAAGTTAATAGGTGGTAAAGATACGTACAAGCTGTATTCATAAGAAATGAGCCAAATATTTCACCTACCTGACCGGAAATTATAAGAACAAACACAAATGTTGTCAAGATTCTTGTGCTGGAAATCGTGTTTCAGTTCGGCCAACCACAATTCTTTTGTTCCTCAGACAGTTTTCTGCAGTCTTTTCCTTGATTTGTTATATCTTTTGGGAGTCTATAGTACTCCAAATGTTTTTCCTGGTCTGACCGATTAGTACATGACAATAATTGACCATTTTAAGCAGTGATAATCAGCAAAATATGCGAGTTTAGTTCACCTCAGTGACATTATGTTCCGTGGCGCCAATATGGTCAATTGACGAAGCGGCGGGAAAACAGTGTTTTCAAAACACTACAAATCAGAAGGCATCTCAGGCGCTGTGAATCATGTCAGGAGTCGAATGATATGAATTACACTTTATGAGTAAACCTCTGTAAGTCATACAAGTACAACGACATTAGTTTATAGTTTTCTGTATAACGTATTTTATATCGATAGGTCATTGCGTACAAGAGTGTGCTGCAATCTTGATAATTTCTTCATTTTATAACTGTTTCTTCTTTATATAACGAAGTATAACACTAATCTTTTGAAGTTTAATCGTCAAAATCTTGAAACCACCTATTTATTTTCCATACTTAATACATTCTTTAATATTGACAAAACTAGTTAACGTTTGAGGTGGATTCAAAAAGTTAATCAAAATTGCCCTACAACGGGTATTGTTTTAGAACAGCTTTAATGAAAGGTTTTGATCCACTTAAAATGTTGACTACTCTACATCTTTGTAACAATACACTAAAGTTTGAACGCACATTTAGTTACTTAATATACATATATGCATACTATTTACATATTTATCTAACGTGCTTGTATGTATATTAAGTAAATAAAATTTTTAAAGATGCTTCAATTGTAAAGAAATGTATACACTAATCTTTAAAAGTTTATTTGTTGTTTATTTAGGACTTTAATTTTGAAGCGTTATTTTTGGGCATTCCCGTTATCGTCACATTTCGCACACCAGCTGGTGTGTGTCCCAAGTCTAAAAGTTGCAGGAGAACGAGTTCAAAACTTTACAATCCTAATGATAATGAATCCTAGTGATAATGCTTTGCAGAGATAGCGGCAAGAAATAAATGATATGCACATTCTTGTGCCAGGAGTTTCATTTATTGCCTCTTGCCTGCAAGCTTACTGTTAAACAGTTACAAGGTACGTTTAGAGAGAGAGAGAGAGAGAGAGAGAGAGAGACCTTTGTCACAGTGTCATGACTAAGAACCAAAGCGTTTTATACTGTGTTTGCATACGACGCCTTACATTGATATTAAAACATCTCGGGTTATTCTAGCCAGAAACCATGTTGTGCAAATATAAGGACAAAATCCATCTCTGTATGTTCATAGTGCTGCTCCTTCAGCTGTTATCCAGGACTGCAGGTAAGTTCTTCATACATGTACTAGAGTAATAACCAAGTGTTGTTTTTGTTATTCTGTCTTCTAGAGAATGCAACAGCAGCAATATGTCTTGACTTCCTTTCTTAGCGCAATCATGTGCCAACAGCTGTGGTGAGAAGGTGAACACATGCTCCTGTCATGCAACATGTGAATCTCTGAAGGACTGTTGTGCTGATTATAAACAGTTTTGCCTTGACATTGAACCATACTCTGGATCTTTGCTGGGAGGCAGAGACTTTAAAATCCTCAACACTACATTTGAGCAAAACGTTAACCTTACTTGCAGGTAAGAGTGCCAAAAATCTGTTGATGATCTTTGAATTGCACAAATCAACTGTACATAAACACTGGAAACGTCTAAAGTTCCTTGCGAGTTTATGACAGCACAGTGTGTTTAAGTATTTGCTCACAGAAAAAAGAACATTTCCAATGTCATTCTAAACCTGTATGCCTTTTATTATTATTATTTATTTTTTTTATTACTGTTTAATATACTTAATATGCAAGAACAGAATACTAACGTACTGTGTTCATAAATTATATATATTCTGGCATTAAGGAAGTTTTAGCTCAAGGGTTTGCTCTTGAATTTGTTCCTCTCAACTCCTCAAGCACACAGTCTGAGTTTAAAAGGTTTATTTGGTACATCAAGCGCCTTTAGTGAAGGCTGAATGAGATAGGGTGAATTGTTTTTTGTATTTCTCAGTCGCTCTGAATAAAAGTGCATGCCGAATTGATAATGTATCAAATCTGTGCTGTAAATACGCTACAGTGCTGAACAAAGTGTGTTTCACAGGTTTAACTCAGAGATTTTGACAGAGGGTTATGTGGATGAGAGCGGAGTAGGTCATTGTATCTCTCCTCTGCTCTATGAGTCGGGCTGGATCCCTTTTGAGGTGTCCACAGATGGAGTCAACTATGACAGATCAGGCCGGTGGCTCTCAGGTGAGCTACAGAAATTATAATGCACTTTTTTTTTTCAGAAAGTCTGTGAAAGTGTACCTTATTTGCACATTTCTTATTCATCAGTGAAAGTTATTTTAATTAATCTAGAAGACATTCCTTTCTGGAACATTCCTTCAGTCTTGTTAATAGCTAATATTAGTTATGATTGTATGGTTATTGCCTAATGGCCTGATTAAATATTGTAGTCAGACCTCCTGAGGCATATGATATTAACACAAGTTCACTGTAATATGTTTGTTTTAATGTGAAAGTATTTCTTTTTGATTGATTGATGCTCTGTCTGATTGATTAGTCCACCACAGTAAGCTGAGTCCTTTTTACACGATCCTTATGGTCAATGCCACACAGTGGCAGTACTATGGCACTCCTAATGTCAGCGGGGATTTAAAGATGATATGGATCCCATCTCTAATAAAAGCAGAGACAGTCAATGTCGAACTGTGGGGTTACAATGAGACTGGTAAGCACATAATCCATTCATCCATCCATTTATCAATCTTTCTGTCTGTCTGTCTTTTGCCGTTCTATCTGTCATTCTGTAATTTTGTATGTCAGTCTTTCTTTGTGTCAGCCTGTTGTTCTGTTTTTCTGTCTGTCAACTGTTTTGTCATTCTGTCTGTTGGTAATTATTTCTGTCGTTCTTTCTGTCGGTTGTTTGTTTTGTCATTCTGTCTGTCGTTCTTTCTGTCGGATCTATTTTTCTGTCGGTTGTTCGTTCTGTTATTTTGTCTGTTGGTCATTCTTTCTGATGGTTGTTTGTCTGTCCGTCTGTCTTTCGGTTGTTCTGTCTGTCATTCTGTAATTCTGTCTGTCGGTCCTTCTTTCTCTCAGCCTATTGTTCTGGGTCTCTGTCTGTCAGCTGTTGTGTCTTTCTGTCTGTTGGTTGTTATTTGTGTCTGTCATTCGTTCTGTTGGCTGATTTTGTCATTATTTTTGTCTGTTCTTTTTGTCGGTTGTTTGTTTTTTCTTTCTGTCTGTCATTCTTTCTGTCAGTTGTTTGTTCTATTATTCTGTCTGTCGGTCATTCTTTCTAATGGTTGTTCATTATGTTATTCTGTCTGTCGTTCTTTCTATTAAGTGTTTGTTTTGTCGTTCTCTCTGTCATTATTTCTGTCTGCTGATCTTTCTGTCGGTTGTTCGTTTTGTTGTTCTGTCTGTTCTTTCTGTCAATTGTTTTTGTCATTGTCGTTCTTTCTGTCAGTTGTTTGTTTTGTCATTCTGTCGGTCCTTATTTCTGTCTGTTGTTCTTTCTGTTGGTTGTTTATTCTATTGTTTTGTCTGTTGGTCATTCTTTCTGATGGTTGTTGGTCCATCCGTCTGTCTTTCAGTCGTTCTGTCTGTCATTCTGTAATTCTGTCTGTCAGTCCTTCTTTCTGTCAGCCTATTATTTTGGGTCTCTGTCTGTCAGCTGTTCTGTCTTTCTGTCTGTTGGTTGTTATTTTTGTCTGTCCTTCTGTTGGCTGGTTGTTTTGTCCTTCTGTCTGTCAGTCCTTATTTATGTCTGTCGTTCTTACTGTCGGTTGTTTTGTCATTCTGTCTGTCATTCATTTCTTTTTATCTGTTATTCTTTCTGTTGGCCGTTCTGTTTGCTGTTCTGGGTTGTTCATTCTGTCTTTCTGTTTATCAGTTGTTCTGCCTTTCTGTCTGTTGGTCTTGTCTTTCTCTCTGATGGTCATTCTGTTCTGTCTGTTGGCGTTTCTATTTACCTGCCTTTCTGTCTATCTATTTCTTTCTACATATCTGTCTATCAGTCTGTTTATCATTCTAACTGTCTATTAAATATGCATAGATAATATATTATTATGGTAAACCAACAGGAGAGGCATATTCTGCTAACTGGGAGGCGGAGTGGAAGTATCTGTACACTGTGACAAGAGATGTACCCAACGTTGGAACTTTCATTTTCACCCCACAGATCGCAGAAAAACCATACTCCCTTTGGGACCTAGGGAGCATGCGGATCATCCCCAGCACTAAACCAGATGGAGCCCAGTAAGAACATTTATTAGTTAATGAGTTATAGTTTTTAGAATGAAATGGTGTAAAACATTATGTCTCGATTATCCGACTATTTAAATAAAGACATGCTTTTTTGTGCAGGAATGTTAACGCCCTGTGGAGTGGAGCGCATGCGATCGCCTGGCATCTAGAGGAGGCATTCAGGATGGACTCTGCAGGCTGGGCCCTGGAGAAGTGTATCAATTGGGATAAAGAAGAGAAAGCAATGCCCAGCTTCCAGACTGAGATCATAGATTGCCCCTGCACATTGGCCCAGGCCCGTGCTGACACAGGAAGATTTCATGTAGGTGTAGAGCAATAAATCAATCTGACATTATTTTGGACACCACAGTTTGCAGCACTAGCAACATCATAATTATTTGAGAATTCTACCAATTACAGATTCAGGCATTTGTAATCATAGAGCTTTAATTATATTGTAATAAAACAATGTATATATTTAAGAGTCTATATTGTAGCTTTGATGAGTTTTGTGTTTATTTTTCAGACGGATTATGGCTGTGATATCGAGGGAGGTAGTTTCTGTGTTTACCATCCAGGTGCAGTTCACTGCGTCAGAGCCATACAGGGCAGGTAATATGCCACTTATCAGAATGTCAAGCCATCTTTATTTCTCTAGCGGTTTATAAAATATAGATTGTGTCAAAGCAGCTTAGTTATACACAGTGATGGTAATATCGCTGTTTATACCAGCGTTACAAATGGCATTACTTTTTCGGTAACGAGTAATCAAACTAATTACTGTTCCCCCGTTACAACACCATTTCCGTTACTGACAATAAAATGTGGCGTTACTATATTTTTTTTTCGTTACGTTCTTCTTCTGAGGTAAATTCTGGCTTATTCCTCTCAGCGCATCTTCTTCCAGAAACGAAAAGTAGTCTAAATGAACTTGATGAATGTTCACGTTTGTTTACAGAGGTGATGTGGGTGTTTACCTTGTAGGCACGATTACATTAGAGATTAGAGAGTTTAGATGGTAAAAACTGGAGATTATACAGTATCATACAGATTACTTCATCAGAGAATATTAGTTTTCAATGTAGACTTACTTCATTTAAAAGTAGACATTTCAAGCTTTCTATACATATATTTCTCATGTCTGTGAGGCATGTATTTCGCAGAGGTTCACAGAGGTTATTTTATTTACGTGTCTGTGAAGAGAGGTGATGGAGCCTGAGACGGCAGAGAGTGCGCCCTGTTTATTTTATTTGTTTTTTACAAAAGCACATTGTTTTCTTGTTATTATGATGTTTTTTCAGGTCTGTGGGTTGAAGCGACCCCAATAACGTGATATTTAGCCCCTGGAAGGTGTCTCTAACATTGTCCCACAGCAGCAATTAAATAGTGCAGATTAGTGAACAATGTTTTATTTATTTGTCATATTTAATATTGGGGGCGTCCAAGTTATTTGACATTTTTTATTTTTTAAGTAACACAATAGTTACTTTCCCTGGTAATTAGTTACTTTTATAATGATGTAAGTCAGTTACTAACTCATTACTAACTAATTTGTGAGAAGAACTATAACTATTTACTTTTGTAAAGTAACATGCCCAACACTGGTTATGCAGTATACAGGAAAATAGTTAAGGTCAAATGTTTACATGCACCTTGCTGAATCTTCAAAATGTTAATTTTTTTTTACCAAAATAATAGGGATCATACAAAATACATGTTATTTTTTTATTTAGGACTGTCCTGAATAAAGTATTTCACATAAAAGATATTTACATATAGTCTACAAAAGAAAATAATAGTTGAATTTATAAAAATGACCCTGTTCAAAAGTTTACATACACTTGATTCTTGATACTGTGTTGTTACCTGAAAGATCCACAGCTGTGGTTTTTTGTTTGCTTAGTGATAGTCATGAGTCTCTTGTTTGTCCTGAACAGTTAAACTGCCTGCTGTTCTTCAGCACAAAATTCTGTTTTTTTCAGCATTTTTGTGTGTTTGAACCCTTTTCAACAATGACTATGATTTTGAGATCCACACTGAGGACAACTGAGAGACTCATATGCAACTATTACAGAAGGTTCAAACACTCACTGATGCGTCCGAAGGAAAAACTATGCAGATCAGGGTAAGATCAGGGTAAATTTAGCTTATTTTGTTTTCTGGGAAACATGTAAGTATCTTCGGTAGCTTCTGAAGGGCAGTACTAATAGAAAAAAATATGATATTTAGACAAAATTAAAAAAAATGACACATCTTCATTCTGTTCAAAAGTTTACACCCCTGGCTTTTCAAGCATTGTTTTTCCTTCTGTAGCATCAGTGAGCATTTGAACAGTAGACAACTTCGAAAATATGACTTATTTTATAACCCTTTCTTATTCATGCAAATACATTTAATTCTGTATGTTATATTTAGCCAGTTGATGTATTTTTTTCTTGCAGTCCTGAGTATGGTGCCGGTCAGCAGTGTTGCTATGACAGCACTGGAGCTCAGGTGCTCACTGGAGACTCTATTGGTGGCAGCACCCCAGATCGAGGGCACGACTGGGGGGATCCGCCATACAAAAAACCACCCAGAGTTCCAGGATTCTCTCACTGGAAGTATGATGTCATCAGCTTCTACTACTGCTGCCTGTGGTCAGACAACTGCGAATACTACTTCACTCACCGCCCGTCCAGTGACTGCAGAACATATCGTCCTCCTAGAACAGGTAAAATTGTAATTTGTGTAATTTCCTTTTTTGGATTTTGTATTCTTATTTAATGCTTTTTTATTTTATTTGTTTTTATTTTAAAATAAATCTTTTTTCATCTTTTCATTAGCTGCTGTGCTTGGTGACCCCCACTTTATGACATTCGATGGTGTGACTTTCACCTTCAATGGGAAAGGAGAGTACAGTCTGGTTCACTCTCCACACTATGATTTGTCTGTGCAGGGCAGGACTGAACCAATGAAATTTGAGAATGGTGAGTTCTGTAACCTTCCGTGTTAAGGATGGATAGTATCAGACCTGGGCTAAAAAAAATTGTTCCTTCAGGTACGGTTGCTATGGCAACACGACTGAGTTCGGTGGCCATGAGGGAGAAAGACTCCGATATTATCGAGGTGCGTCTCGGAGACCAAGTAGATGAGCTCCAGGTCTTAATGAACCAACAGGTGCTTTCCTTCTCTGAGCAAAAATGGATCGACCTTAAGGGTAACACTAGTTTATTTATCCTCTCAAAGTCAGCTTTAGCTGGGAACAGTTTTCTTCCTGGTCTGTTTTATAACCTCTGTTGTCTGTGTTTTTTCTCTGTCTTTCCAGGTGTTTTTGTTTTTTCCCCTAATCCCACTAATGTGACGGTGATGTTTCCGTCGGGTACAGGGGTAGAGGTCAGGGCAGGTCAAGGGGTCATGACCCTTACGGTCCTACTGCCACATAACTTACAGAACCACACACAGGGGCTGCTCGGTACAATGAATGACGACCCTGAAGATGACTTCACCTCTAGTAGTGGCGTGATCATCCCTCTCAATAGCAGTGCACAGGACATATTCACCTGTTGTGCTGGCTGTGAGTAACTGCTTTACTTTTACATTATTTTACTGCCAGTGCGGTCAGTGCATGATGAAATTGTTTGTAACCGAGATTACAATTTATACTGCTTGTCTGATATAATTTGCTGTGTTTATAAATGCCATCTGATTTTATTTACTGTATTTACAAAAGGCTCCATCTGTTGTAAAGTTGGTATGGGGTAAGGGATTTAAAATATGGTCATGCAGAATAATGCATTAATATGTGCCTAGTGTAGGGCCCTATGATTTCCGCGATGCGGAAAATGCGGATGGAAACATGGAATTCAGTCATAAAAATGGAATTTACTGAATAATGCGGAATGTCACGGAATTTGCCTGAATTAATCAAAAGTAGGTCATTACACTTAAATTAAACTGCAATATGGATTAGTATCTGTAAATATTACGCCGCAAAAATATAATATTTAAATGTGAATCCTGCATGTTCTGCGTGTCTCTGTTTTAATGAATGGAGCAGACGAGTGGTTTTGTTTACTACTCACACTGAAGCATGACGCTCGCGGTGATTTCAGCGTCTGTCGTCTCACTAAATGAGGACATACATACATGAACAGTATCTGTTGAGAGTCACTTCATGAGCATTTGACTGTTCCATTTTAGGAAAACTAGCGTTATATCATATACACACAGAAATGTGAAATAAAAGTCAGGTGTAACTTGAAGACAATGTGCCAAATATATATTACTACTATTACTACTACTACTAAAATGAAACAAACATTATTTTTTAGGTTATAATCACACAACATTTCTTCCATGTTTTAATTTTAATAGTAAATACCCTTTTGTTTGGCAAAAAAAAAGTTAATTAAAAATTAATTAAAAGATAAATGAAATGAATGTTTTATGCCTTCATTTGAAAACCAGAACATTTTAAATACACAACACAGAATTTCTGAGGGTAAAAAATAGCCTTCATAAGGCTATTTTAAGAATAAATTAAGTAAGCATTCAAATAATTAGACATGGTAAAACACAGAATTTTATAACATTAAAACATATGGTGAGAAAAAATTAAACATTTCATGGGGCCCTAAACATGTCATTTTTGTTAAACCTTTATTATTAAATTGATGTGAAATTGTAGAAATTGCATGGTTTTAATTAATTAGACATGCTCTTTGATTAATAAAATTTAATTTAACCATTAAAAAGGAAAAAATGTAATCCAGAAAAAAAAAAAACGGAATTTGGGAAAAAATAAAATTGATTTAATAGGGCCCTACTACTACTATGCAAGCAAATAAGCAATTAGTTAATAGTGAGAATTGGACTTTAAAGGAGAAGTACACTTCCAGAACAAAAATTTACATGTTAATTTACTCACCCACTTGTCATCCAAGATATTCATGTCTTTCTTTCTTCAGTTAATAAGAAATTGTTTTTTGAAGAAAACATTTCAGGATTTCTCTTCATATAGTGGACTTCAATGGTGCCCCCTAGTTTGAACGTCCAAATGCAGTTTAAATGCAGCTTCAAAGGGCTCTAAACGATCCCAGCCGAGGAGGAACAGTCTTATCTAGCGAAATGATCGTCATTTTCAAACAAATTGACAATTTATATACTTTTAAACCTCACATGCTCATCTTGCCTATTCTCTGCAAAACGCATGCGTAGTCTGTGTAATCTGGGACAATACAGTTAGGGTATGTCGAAAAACTCCCATCTCATTTTCTTCTCCAATTTTAAAATTGTCCTACATTGCTGCAAAAGTATCGACCCAGTGTTTACAAAGTGAACATGTAAAGAAGATCAAACGCCCTTTACAAAAAAAGGGTAAAACAGCGATGTAGGATGATTTTGAAGTTGGAGAAGAAAACGAGATGGGAGTTATACCCTAACTGTCATTACCCGGATTACACAGAGTTTGCATGTGCATCGCAAGACAAGCATTTGAGGTTAAAAAGTATATAAATTGTTTAGAAAATGACCAATCGTTTCACTAGCATTTCATAACTGCATTTTGGAAGTTTAAACTTGGGGGCACCATTGAAGTCCACTATATGGAGATAATTCCTATAATGTTTTTCTCAAAAGACGTATTTTTTATCGAGTGAAGAAAGAAAGACATGAACATCTTGGATGACAGAGAGGTGAGTAAATAATCTGTAAATTTTTGTTCTGGAAGTAAACTTCTCTTTTAAAATAAAGTGCTACTGGAAACAGTTTCATGCTATAGTTGAAATCTTTTGCCTTTTACCAAAATACCATGTGTTTTTCTTCAACAGGGGCCATTACGAATGAGACTTCACTCTTTACTTACGACTCAACCTACCTCCTGTATGAATATTACTATGCTCCAAAGCATGATCCATCTTTTATCCCAAACTTTTCCGTGACTGAAGACCCAGAGGATCCACTGCTGGAGCCAACGCTGAACCTGTGTGCCGGAGAGGGGGCTTCATTCTGTAAATACGACGCACTAAGCATGCGCAGTCTGGAACAAGGCAATGCCACACTGCTGGCCTACCGGAGTCATACAGCCACCAGGAAAGCTCTGGCGCCTGGTAAGTGTAACCATTTCGCTGGGAACCTATTGTGAATAAGCTATATATATTTTTAGGTTTGTTTGCAGGAATGTTAATTACAGTATTTTCATTCCCAGACTTCTGTATGTATGATTTAGGCACCATCTCCCAAAAATACATTTCATAATGTAATGTAATCCATGTATTTCTGGCCCTAAAAACGATTTGGATGACCCACCTTCAATGTTGCTTGCATAACCTATATATATATATATATATATATATATATGTATATGTATATACTCATCACATGAATTATGTATTCATGCATATATGCACCATATATAGGGAACTATGATTTCCGTCATGCAGAAAATGCAGAGGGAATTGTGGAATCCAGTCATAAAAATGGAATGTACTGTATAATATGGAATGTCACGGAATTTGCCAAATTTAGGTTTAATAAATCAAACGTAGGTCATTACACTTAAAACGTGATATGGACTAGTGTCTGTGAATATTAAGCCACAAAAATAATATTTAAATATGAATCCTTCATGTTCTCCGTCTCTGTGTGAACGAATGGTGCAGACACGCTGTTTCGTTTACTACACACATACTGAAGAACAGTGTTGGGTAAGTTACTCTAAAAAAGTAATTAATTACTGGTTACTAATTACATATTCAACAGTGTAATTAAATTACTGTACGAATGACTCTCTCCAAAAAGTATTTAATTATTTACTACTAATTACTTTCTAATCCCATATCAAAGTTAATGAATGATACAAGGATAGGCATGAAACACTTCTTTCAAATAGATAACAGATAACAACTACATAAATTATTCTAGTCATACTTTAGATTAGGGTCCAATTCTCACTTTTAACTAACTATTAACTATGAGCTAACTATACTTTTGCCTCAGTGTACTCCTAATTACTTCTTATTAATACTTAGTAATGTAGACAGCTAAGTTTAAGAATTGGGTAGGATTAAGGATTTAGAATAAGGTCTAGCAGAATAAGACATTAATATGTGCTTTTTAAGTAATAATAAACAGCCAATATCCCAGTAATATTCATGCTAATAACCAACTAGTTTACAGTGAGAATTGGACACTAAAGTGTTACCAATAATCTTATTAACTCACCAAAGTATTTAAAGTGGTGTTAAATCCACTATTGCATTGCATTTTATTGTATTAAGTTCAATTACATAAGAAGTAACTGTACTTAAATTACAGAAGAAATAAGAGTAATCCCTTACTTTACTTTTTCAATGGAAAAAATTATTAAATTACAGTAGCTAATTACTTAGTAACTAACACTAAACCCAACACTGCTGAAGAACTGCTCTGAGAGTCACGTCATGAGCTTTTTACAGTTTCTTTTGAGAAAAACTACCACCATATACAAACAGAAACGTAAAGGTCTTCACAGCAACGCATCAAAATAAAAGTTTTGTTTAACTTGAACAAACAGAAATATATTACTTAATGTAATGATAGTACTACTACTAATAAAATAATTAAAATATTATTTTTAAGGAATATTTACAAGAAGAAAATATTTTTTTCGAATTTATTTACCAAAAAAATATAACACAACACAGTATTTCTGAAAAAATTAATACATAAATAATAATAAATGTATAAAATCGATCAATTAGAGATGCTTTTGATTATTCAAATTTAATGACATTATTAAAATGGGATCCAGAAAATTAATGGAAATCATAGAATTTGGTAAAAATAAAACTTACTCTAAAGTCTTTTATAGGGCGTAAAAATTTAATTTTTGTTAAACTTTTAATAAATTAAGTTTGATAATTTCTATTAATTAGACATGCCTTTTGATTAAGATATTTAATTTAACCATTAAAACAGAGTCTAGAAAAATTAAAACGGAAAAACAGAATTCAGAAAAATTAAAATGGAGAAAGCAGAATTTGGGAAAAAATAAAATGCATTTCATAGGGCCCAACATAAAGCACCTACAGCTGATGAATCACTTTAATATATATATATATATATATATATATTTAAACTTTAAATATATTTTTAACTGTTATTACATTTTGAGTATTATTATTTTGCTAAGTATTTATTTTTATATAATGTATGTATTTATTTATATAAAATATTCATTTATTTATATTATTATATATGAATATTTACTTATTATATTGTTAGGTCACCTGAAGCTTTTATTAGTGCTTTTAAAATTTTTACAACACGCTCATATAAGTCTTATTATAAATGTTATGCATTTATATCTGGTTATAAGTATAAAGACAAATGCCAAGCATCATGTGCAGATGAAATAACAGCGGCACACTGTTAATTTTAAAAATGCAATGTCTGACCATATCTCAGTTATAAAGCTTTGGAGACTTGCATATGATTTGACTCTTATCTGTATATCTTTTTACGGTTTTGTAATGGCTGTGATTTTGTGATCTCAGTACAATCCTGTGGGTGGCTGTCACCACCTAAACATGGTCAGAAGGAAGGAACCTTGTACCTGGAAGGGGCAACGGTCGATTTCTCATGTAACGATGGATACCGTCTCTATGGGTCCCAGGAACGCACATGTCAAGCAGACGGCACATGGACTGGACAGGACACGCACTGTGTGGCTGGTAGGTGTAAGTGCAGCATGAGAATTGACTCAGACGTGTTGTTCCAAACCACCAGGTGGCAGCGTTTCCCTTTTTAAAGTTCATATCCTCATGAGGTAATAGAAGGCTGTAGTTTTTTCTCGTATTCCATGTTCCAGTTGTGCTTAGGAAGCCTTGACACATTTTTTTCAGGATTGCTTTATGAATAAGGGCATCGTTAGGCCCTTTACTTCCTCCCTCCACAGGTGTCTATAGAGACTCCTCTCATCAAACAGAGCAGCCCATTGATCCGTCAGTCACATAGACAGACAGACAGAGAGTGCAGCAGTCATACAGCCCAACCTGGATGCACTTGAGCTTGTTAACTCTTGACCTCTCTGTCTCATCAGAGTGGAACGGCGTACTTCCTCTCGATAGGCATCTTCAGGATGGATCTGTTTAGGATCAGATCTGGACTCTCTCCATCAAACACATATGAATCGTTTATCTGCTCCACAGCTGCTGAGAATTCATCCCCCGCTGGCTCGCTGGCTCGCTGGCCTTTCTGGGGGTTCGCTGCGTAACCGGAGAGCCAAAACAAAGCAACAACCCGCTTTATAAAACACATAAGGCCTGTGAGCCAAATGTATCTTGCGCTGAGTTTACTGAATGCACGCTATTGCAAACATGTTGGATAATTCGTATTGGGGGAAAATAAATAAAGAAATGTGGTAGTGTTGGTGTTTAGCCAACGCTTTGAAACTTGTAGTTTGTCAAATGTGATATTGATCAATATTTGCAGTTTATTTGCTGGTGCTAAAAGTACATTGCATACTAAATCAATAAAGCAGCTGTTATCTGCTTTATTGATTAATGATCGCGCTGTTTATTATCCAACTTGAGAATCATATTTGTGAACTCTGAAATTGCAGATAAAGGATTGTGAGGCTCTCTTTTATTACTGCAGGCCATTGTTCGCTGGTCGCCATCTCACACAGCTAAACAGATCATTATTTACCATCAGGAAGTTGTAGGAAAGGATTTTTCTTGATATATGGGTGCTCACAGACAGGGCTGTGCTCAAACCGCTGTGGTCAGAAAGATCAGTAATGTGCCAGGGCTTTTATCAAACTTTTGGCACCGACACTGATTTTAACAGGTTATTTAAAGAGAACTCCACTTCCAGAACAACAATTTACGAATAATTTACTCACCCCCTTGTCATCCAAGATGTTCATGTCTTTCTGTCTTCAGTCGTGAAGAAATGATGGTTTTTGAGGAAAGCATTTCAGGATTTTTCTCCATATAATGGATTTCATTGGTGCCCTGATTTTGAACTTCCAAAATGTAGGTCTGTAGAACTACAGACCCAGTGTTTACAAAGCGAACGCGCAAGACAAAGGAAGTGCAAGTAAGTCGAATGCTGTTTACAAATAAAAAGGTACAACAAGGTCGGACAATTCTGAAGTTGTAGGAGAAAATAAGATGGAGTTTTTCGCCCATACTCTACCTTTTTAAGCTGGAGTACACAGACGATGAACTTAGACGTGGCTCGTAGCATTGTGGATGTGCATCCCAGAGCTAGTGCTACATGAGCTTTTGTGCCTAAAAAGTATACACATTTTTATTTTTTGAAAAAAATGACAGATAATTTATTTACGACTGAAGACAGAAAGACATGAACATCTTAGATGACAAGGTGGTGAGTAAATTATTTGTAAATTGTTGTTCTGGAACTGGACTTCTCCTTTAGGGCTCTTTTTGTCAATACCACATGTCTTACTTTACCTATATCACTCTACTTTTTCCCTGACTCACTCTCATTTGTCTCTTTCTTGCTACCTGTCTCTCTTTGTATACTCTTTACATGTCTTTCATCCCTCTTTACCAGTCTCATCCTCTCTATTCCTGTCAGCTTCTCTTTTACCTTCACATGTCTCTCTAATTAGGGCCAGAGCACTGGTGGCGCAAGGACCCTATTGAAATTGCTCAGATTCTTTTTCAAAATGAATCGCATTTTTGAGGGCCTAAACATGCTCGAACACTCAAGAAACTGCATAAATGCCAAAAGCGGTGAAAATTTACATCTGATATGTAAACAACAAAGTGCCCCTCGAGCTGTTTCACATACATGTAAGAAATTCACTAGACACATGTAACACACTAATTCCTACAAAAAAGTCTCTTGGTACAAAATCCGAAACTCAACAGGAAGTCTGTTATTTAGAATTTTCTCTGCACGTTTTGTGCCGTTTTCAGGCATTGTATTTAAACAGACTCTATCTAGAGATTTAAACAGATCAACACCTAATTTTGTCAGTTTAATCTAAAGCCCTTTGTGACATTAAATTGCGAAGATCTTGAGTTTTCATTAAAGGGCGTGTCCGTAGTTGGCCTGACAAACTTTGATGTTTCACCATGAAAAAGAAAGTTGTTATAGGCGTACAATCTGCACCAAAATTCACATGCTTGATAAGAGTCCTGTCCTGAACACATGCCCATGACCATATTCAATTATGGTCATAGTGCCACCTGCTAGCAACAGGAAGTGTCATTGTTTTGCGCTGTAACGAACTCAAGAGATTTAATGACATCAACATTATATTTGGTCAGTCTACTCTAAAGGCCTTTGCAATGTTAAATTGGTAAGATCTTGAGTTTTTGGTAAAGGATGTGTCTGTGCCAGCCTGACAAATTAGATGTTTCACCATGTAAAAGAAAGTTGTTGTAACCAAAGTCCCCTTCAAGGAAAATCTGTTCGGCGCCATATTTGCAACACCTCTGGGCAGTTCGTCCAAGCCCAAGTCCTATCTAAATGAATACGGGAATCCTGAAATCTCAAAAACTACTTGTTAAACTCGCAATTAAATTACATATCTCAAATCAGCAACAAAATGTGAAATGAACTGCCCTATGGATGCTGTTTCTTATGCTCAAATAGCATTTAAAAAGCGTATTTTCCAAGCTAGACCAACCAATCTAGCTAGGCCATCTGTGATCTTAATGGTTAGTTGCTCCAAAAATGAAAATTCTGTCATTAATTACTCACCCTCATGTCGTTCCAAACCTGTAAGACTTAATCTTTAAAACACAAACTAAGATATTTTTGATGAAATCTGAGAGCTTTCTGACCCTGCATAGACAGCAATGTACTTACCACGTTCAAGGCCCAGAAATGTAATAAGGACATCATTAAAATAGTCCATGTGGCAGCCATAGTTCAACTGTCATTTTATGAAGCTACAAGAATTCTTCTTGTGCGCAGAGTAAACAAAAATGACAACTTTACATTCTAAGGTGCTTCACAATGCCATAGAAGAACCTTTTTTGTCTAGATGGTTCCAAAAAGGTTGTTTTTGGTGAAAGAAGGTTCTCCAGATTATAAAAAGTTAAGTAAGAGATGGTTCTTTAAAGAACCTTCGACTGAATGGTTCTTTGTGGAACCAAAAATGATTCTTCTATGGCATCGCTGTGAAGAACTTTTTAAAGCACCTTTATTTTTAAGTGTGTATTCAACAATTTCTTCTCTCCATTGTCAGTTGACAAGAGATGTCAAGAGATCTTCACCCGTTTCTCCTTCTTTTGTTAATTCATTCTTACCACCTGTCTCTCTTACCTTCTGCTCTTCTTTACCTTTATCTTTCTCCCTAAATGTCTCTCTCTTTTGTCTGTCTCTCTTCTTTACCTGTTTTCTCTTCCTACACTTGTCTCGTTTTTATCTCTACCATTTTTCTGTGCTCTCAAAAAGTCCTCTTTCTCGCTTCTTTGCCTTTATCTTCTCATTACATATCTAACATTTATTATTAACCTTTCATTCTCTCTGTTCCTGCCCTTTTTTTTCTTTACCTGTTTTTCTGACTCCCTGTCTCTCCTTCCTTTATACCAATTCTCTCACTTATATTTTATACTTGTACTCTTTGTCTTCTCTGCCTACCTGTCTTTCTCTCTCTTCTTTATCTTTCTCTTCCTACGTTTATCTCTAAATGCCACTTTTTATCTCTCTTCCACCTGTCTCTTTCATCTTCTCCTATCTCTCTCCCTAACATCTCTACCATCTCATTTTTCTGTCCTCTTAACATGTCTTGCTCTCCTCTTTACCTGTATGTCTTCTTTACTCCTCTTTACCTCTTTCATCCCTCTTACCTCTCTGTCTTTCTCTCCTCTTTAACTGTCTGTCTTTTCTCTTCACCTGTTTCTCCTTCTTTTGTTAATTCATTCTTACCACCTGTCTCACTTGCCTTCTGCTCTTCTTTATCTTTGTCTTTCTCTCTAAATGTCTCTCTCTTTTGTCTATCTTTCTTCTTTAACTGTTTTCTCTTCCTACATTTGTCTCATTTTTATCTCTACGTTTTTATCTCTTTTCCTAAATGCCTAATTTTTTATGCATTTTATCTTTCCGTTTTTATCTTTCTGCCTACCATTTCTCTCTACCATCTTTCTGTGCTCTCAAAAAGTCATCTTTCTTGCTTCTTTACCTTTATCTTCTCATTACATATCTAACATTTATCATTAACCTTTCATTCTCTCAGTTCCTGCCCTTCTCTTCACCTGTCTTTCTGACTCCCTGTCTCCTCCTTCCTTTATACCAATTCTGTCACTTACACACTGACCAAAAGCAACACTTTTGTTTCGGTCCCCATTTTTTATGAGCTGAACTCAAAGATCTAAGACTTTTTCTATGTACACAAAAGGCCTATTTCTCTCAAATATTGTTCACAAATCTGTCTAAATCTGTGTTAGTGAGCACTTCTCCTTTGCTGAGATAATCCATCCACCTTACAGGTGTGGCATATCAAGATGCTGATTAGACAGCATGATTATTGCACAGGTGTGCCTTAGGCTGGCCACAGTACAAGGCCACTCTAAAATGTGCAGTTTTATCACACAGCACAATGCCACAGATGTCGCAAGTTTTGAGGGAGCATGCAGTTGGCATGCTGACTGCAGGAATGTCCACCAGAGCTGTTGCCCGTGAATTGAATGCTTATTTCTCTACCATAAGCCATCTCCAAAGGCGTTTCAGAGAATTTGGCAGTACATCCAACTGGCCTCACAACCGCAGACTACGTGTAACTACACCAGCCCAGGACCTTCACATCCAGCATCTTCACCTCCAAGATCATCTGAGACCAGCCACCCAGACAGCTGCTGCAACAATCGGTTTGCATAACCAAAGAATTTCTGCACAAACTGTGAGAAACCGTCTCAGGGAAGCTCACCAGCATGCTCGCCGTCCTCATCGGGGTCTCGACCTGACTGCAGTTTGTCGTCGTAACTGACTTGAGTGGGCAAATGCTCACATTCGATGGTGTCTGGCACTTTGGAGAGGTGTTCTCTTTATGGATGAATCCCGGTTTTCACCGTACAGGGCAGATGGCAGACAGCGTGTATGGCGTCATGTGGGTGAGCGGTTTGCTGATGTCATCATCAGTGGCCCATGGTGGCGATGGGGTTATGGTATAGGCAGGCATATTTTATGGATAACGAACACAGGTGCATTTTATTGATGGCATTTTGAATGCACAGAGGTACTGTGACGAGATCCCGAGGCCCATTGTTGTGTCATTCATCCACGACCATCACTTCATGTTACAGCATGATAATGCATGGCCCCATGTTGCAAGGATCTGTACACAATTCCTGGAAGCTGAAAACATCCCAGTTCTTGCATGGCCAGCATACTCACCGGACATGTCACCCATTGAGCATGTTTGGGATGCTCTGGATCGGCGTATATGACAGCGTGTTCCAGTTCCTGCCAATATCCAGCAGCTTCGCACAGCCATTGAAGAGGAGTGGACCAACATTCCACAGGCCACAATCAACAACCTGACCAACTCTATGCAAAGGAGATGTGTTGCACAGGCAAATGGTGGCCACACCAGATACTGACTGGACCCCCCAATACAGTAAAACTTCATATTTTAGAGTGGCCTTTTATTGTGGCCAGCCTAAGGCTTACCTGTGCAATAATCATGCTGTCTAATCAGCATCTTGATATGCCACACCTGTGAGGTGGATGGATTATCTCGGCAAAGGAGAAGTGCTCACTAACACAGATTTAGACAGATTTGTGAACAATATTTGAGAGAAATAGGCCTTTTGTGTACATAGAAAAAGTCTTAGATCTTTGAGTTCAGCTCATGAAAAATGGGGGCAAAAACAAAAGTGTTGCATTTATAATTTTGGTCAGTGTATTTTATACTTGTACTTTTTGTCTTCTCTGCCTACCTGTCTCTCTCTCTCTCTCTCTCTCTCTCTCTTCTTTATCCGTCTTTCTCTTCCTACATGTTTATCTCTAAATGCCACTTTTTATATCTCTTCCACCTGTCTCTTTCATCTTCTCCTATCTCTCTCCCTATCATCTCTACCATCTCGTTTCTCTGTCCTCTTAAAGGAACCGTATGTAGGATTGTGGCCAAAACTGGTACTGCAGTCACTTTCAAAATACTGTAGAACGGCGTATCCCCTCCCCCTCCCCCCTGACTCGAGGTTGCCAGCTGAGCTGCAGGATTCCGCAGGAAGGTAGGCTGCTACAAGGAGCTTCCAATGGCAAGTGACGAGTCCTACACAATAAGTTTCTTTTTCTTCTGTTACTTATGTTTATGCTTCACGAGAGATGTTTTGCGAAGTAATTATGTGTCGCAAAAATTTACTAAAGGCGATTAGCCAAATATTTCATAAAGATGTACTGTAATACCACATTTCAGTCGGAACATAGATTGTTTTCATACCGTGCTAGTGGTGCGATATAAAGCTTTTTATGAACGCATTTAGCACGGGCGACCGTGGAAAATCCACTGTGTACGGAAGCACAGGGCTTTTAGCCTATACCAACAAAATTCTTCTCCGTTTTCAGCCGTCTCCATCTGTCAAAGGCATCTCCTATACAAATCCTTGTTTTATTTCGGACTTTGTCACAACGTACTTCGGATTCATAACGAGGTCTTTTAGGTTTCGTAACTTTATACATGTTTTATCCGACACGTTCGTAGCTGCAGCTGTAACTAGAGCAGAGCTGCCAATCCGGATGACGAAACTCTACTGACTTCGTGATTGGTAGATAGCTGGAGGGTGGCGCCTCAGACCAAAACACAACATGACAACATCAACATCAGTTGAGGGCTGCAACTTTCACTTTTAAATGACAATATCCTGGCCGGACCACTGTTGTCAGTGATATAAGTATTTGAAATGAACATGATTTCTTAATGTCTAGTGACATGTCAGGGCCATTTTATGATTAACTGAAATAAATTTCTTACATACGGTTCCTTTAACATGTCTTGCTCTCCTCTTTACTTGTATGTCTTCTTTACCCCTCTCTACCTCTTTCATCCCTCTTACCTCTCTCATTCTTTTCATTTCTGGCTGTCTTTCTCTCCTCTTTAACTGTCTGTCTTTTCACTTCACCTGTCTGTCTTTATGTTTTTATGTCTCTATGTCTTTACCTGTCTCACTCTCCTTTACCCTTTTCTTTCTTTCTGCGTGTTTCTATTTGCTGTCTTTCTCCCCCTCCTGCATTTAAAAAAAAAAAAAATACTATTTCATTTTATTTTAACATTTTACGTGATAGTAAAATTGCAATACTAATATGACTGTCCTAAGTTCTTTATTTTCAAATGTAAAGCTGTCAAGCGTTTATTTTGGTGGAAACCCACAGAGAGGCCTTAAAGCTTCACTGTTGTTGACAGCAGCTGGTTTATAAGCGCTTTTCATAAATAGTTGCCGCATGTTGGGTTCCTAAATGCATGTTACAAGCAACCCAAACTCAGAGCAGATGTAGTTCATATGGAGCAACATTTACTGCAGACTGAGCCACTCTGATCCACTAAAAACACTGGTTCGTGCTGCTAGCGTGTAAATGAACACAGTGCTGTGCTTCACTCTGAAACACACAGGACATTTTTAATTAAATAGCAGCTTTTGTGATTTGATAAGAATTTCCCGTCTCTTCTCTAAATGTGAATGTGTATTATCAGCAACTAACGTCCACAGTGTTGTTGATGAGAATGACGTGGGACCAGTTTGGTGGGGGGTTTTTTTTGCATTTGCAAAAGCAATTTTTAAGATGTCATGATAGATTCGGAATGATCTGCTCTAGTTAGCATGAAAATACAACCTACAGATAACCCCCTCCATACATGTACGTCTTTTCATTCTTATGGTATGACCATATCTGTCACTCTTGAGCATGTCTATAGTCATTATCTTTGTTTTGAAGGTCGGCCTTCTAGACTGGCGCTCTTAAAAGCTGACATGTGTCGTAGTGTCTTAGTGAGCAAAGGGCTCAGGGCCCCACCTCCACTTGTATTGATAGTCCCACTAAACCTCTGTTTACTCCCATGTTGTGGGGTCTCAGTGATCTTTCTCCCTCTTATCTGTTCCTTTACTTTCTCTCTCTCGCTCTCTCCTTCTCTTTCTTTTGTTTTGGCTACTGGCTGATAAAGGTTGACATTCTAGCCCACATACCCGTCAAGCATGTCAGTGGCACTGGGATCAAAGAGCTGCCCGTGCCTGTAATTGACTTCCCATTACAGTGCTCTGAACCCCCAGCAAATAACCCTCAACGGTTAGTTATTTGCATGCATTCCAGCACAGTTCATATTCAGAGGAGCAAAAAGAAGAAAAGTGAGGGTGAAATGAAGTGAAAAGTGTAGGTTAACAAAAAGGGCAATCATGTGGTTCTGTGCAGGGCTGCAACCAACAATTATGATGATAATCTGTTAATTTTTTCCACAATTAGTCATCATTTCAACATCTCCCAAACAGTGTGTGCAGAATTTGTTTCAAATATAAATATATGATTTTAACTAGAAATGAAACAAAACCAGTTTTTTACAGAATGTAATAGAAATGGCACTTTTTCCAGATTAGATGGATATAATGTTGGTTACAGGTTAGTAACATAATTTTTAAGTACACAAAAAATAAATAAATAAATAAAAAATATATATATATATATATATATATATATACAAACAAATATATAAGTAACATATATTTAGTACACAGTATCAATATACATTTAAAATTTTATTACAATTAATGACTTTTTTTAATGTCTTTTTGCTGATATTTTGCACTATTTTTGTGTAAACCATGAAAAGAACAGCATTTATTTGAATTGTACATTTTCATTAATTATTGTCTCTTTTGATCAATTTTGATCAATGTAAAGTATTTTTAACTGTATTATTATTATTTAATGACACTTATTGCTGATTGATATTTTTGTGTAAACCATGGAAAGAAAGAACAGCATTTATTTGAATTATACATTTTTTATAATATTATAAATGTCTTTGTCACTTTTGATCAATTTTGATCAGTTTAAAGCATTTCTAACTGTATTATAATTTAATGACATATTAGCTGATTGATATTTTTGTGTAAACCATGGAAAGAACAGCATTTATTTGAATTGTACATTTTTTATAATATTATAAATGTCTTTATTGTCACTTTTAATCAATTGTGATCAATTTAAAGCATTTCTAACTGTATTATAATTTAATGACATTTTAGCTGATTGATATTTTTGTCTAAACCATGACACAGTATTTATTTGAATTATACATTTATAGCATTATAAATCTTTGTCACTTTTGATCAGTTTAAAGCATTTTTAACTGTGTTATAATTTAATGACATTTTAGCTGATTGATATGTTTGCGTAAACCATGAACAGCATTTATTTGAATTATCCATTTTTATAATATTATAAATCTCTTTGTTGTCACTTTTGATCAATTTTGATAAATTTAAAGTATTTCTTACTGTATTATTATTTAATGACACTTTTTGCTTATTGATATTTTTGTGTAAACCATAAAAATAACAGCATTTTTTGAATTATACATTTTTGTATAACCCTTTATTGTCACTTTTAATCAATTTCATTAATTTTTTAACTAATTTTTATCACATACACAAAGATAGATAGATAGATAGATAGATAGATAGATAGATAGATAGACAGATAGATAGATAGATATTTTAACAGTATTTTTGTTTGTTTGTTTGTTTGTTTTAAGTGGGAATGCATTGTTCCTGTTGGAGGACCCAACTAATCTGTAATGAAATTTAAGGTTATTGTCAACTCGATTACCAATTTGATCAATTTGATGTTGCAGCCCTAGTTTTGAGAGTTAATAGTGCTGTTTTGTTGGGTCTGACCTCATGAAGCCCATCTGGACCCTGTGTTTGTATAGTATGTGCGTCACTGCACTGCAGATGCCCTGAGTCTCAACATATGGCACTGATGCTGTACCGCTTTGTCGAATTACATTGGTTATAACTCGTAAAGAGGCACAAGATGGAAAAAAGAGGCTACAGGGAAGGAAAGAAGTCTTATTAGGAAGAGCAGCAGACGTGAAAAAGAAATCATCTTTCCAAATTCCAAGAACAGAGAGAGAGATTTATTCATTGAGGACACTCACATATGAGTGCACATCCCAATGAGACAGTCACAGGCCTGGGAGGATGCAGAACAGCATGACGGGAGGGGGCACGAAGAAATGACGGACACAGCCGCCAGTGAAAATGCATTGTGACAGATTGAACTCTGCTGCAGAGAGAGTAGGAATATGATGCAGAATAGAACTGACAGCGCGGGTTTAGCCGCTAACTTGCTCTTTTTCTTGTTCCCAAGGCAACGTGTCATCAGCATTGGTACAGGTCACCTGCAGACCTCTAGTGCATTTGAGGGGATAGAAAAACATGTGCAAAAACAATGAGGTCTGCACTGTTGACATCCCTAACTTGCCATCAAAGACAGTGCTGTAAACAGTATACAATGAAGCCAGCAGAAGCTGTGCGTTTTGAATGCTAAGTATTATTAGTGGTGTTTTTAATTGCTCATACTACCAAGCAAAAGTTTGGAATCGTTAGGATTTTTTACGTGAAAAATAATAGCCTTATGGTCACCAAGGCTGAATTTGGTTGATAAAGATTTTATAAAAAAAAACATTATTTCTTTGATTATTAGCAAGTTCAACAGGCATTTTATTTAGAGATTTTTTTTTATCATATTTGATCAGTTTACTTTTCTAAGTCATCTGACTGACCAGATTATAGACTGTAAAAAAGATGGATGACACATCTCCACTTCCTTCCACTACAGAAAAATTGAACTCTAAAAGTATGGCCGCTGTCATCTTGCGCCAGTGATGTCTTTTGGAGCCCAAATCAGTAGTGATTCATTTAGAGCCTTAGTCTGAGCAGTAGTGATTCATTTGGAGCGAGAGTCTGCGCAGTAGTGATTCATTTAGAGCATTAGTCTGTGCAGTAGTGATTTATTTAGAGCATTAGTCTGCACAGTAGTGATTCATTTAGAGCCAGAGTCTGCACAGTAGTGATTCATTTAGAGTCCGAATCTGTGCAGTAGTGGTTCATTAGAGTCGAGTCTCGCAGTAGTGATTCATTTAGAGCATTAGTCTGCGCAGTAGTGATTCATTTGGAGCCAGAGTCTGTGCAGTAGTAATTCATTTAGAGTCAGAGTCTCTTGCCAGAAGTGATTTATTTAGAGCATTAGTCTGCACAGTAGTGATTCATTTGGAGCCAGAGTCGCAGTAGTGATTCATTTAGAGTCGAATCTGTGCAGTAGTGGTTCATTTAGAGTCCAGTCTCAGTAGTGATTCATTTAGAGTAGTCTGCGCAGTAGTGATTCATTTGGAGCCAGAGTCTGTGCAGTAGTGATTTATTTAGAGTCAGAGTCTGCGCAGAAGTGATTCATTTAGAGCCAGAGTCTGTGCAGTAGTAATTCATTTAGAGTCAGAGTCTGCAGAAGTGATTTATTTAGAGCATTAGTCTGCAGTAGTGATTCATTTGGAGCCAGAGTCTGCACAGTAGTGATTCATTTAGAGTCCGAGTCTGCGCAGTAGTGATTCATTTAGAGCCAGAGTCTGCGCAGTAGTGATTCATTTGGAGCCAGAGTCTGCGCAGTAGTGATTCATTTAGAGCCAGAGTCTGTGCAGTTGTGATTGTGAGGTGGAGTCGTGGTATCAAAGTCCTGCACAAACTCCCATTGACCCAATCGCTAGCTCATCCTGTTTTCATAGCATTGGATAACTAATTTAAAGCAAACTTCCTAGAAAAACAAGAACTTGAACATACATCAACATGATAAGAACTACCTAAAATGATAGAAACCATCTTATGTGAAGTGTAATTTGTCTCATTCATTAACATGGAGAGGGCGGGGTTTATAACCTGTACTGCAGCCAGCCACCAGATGAAGATTGAAATGTTTTGGCTTCACTTTTCAGGACGTGTGTGGCACACTTGGATCTGATGATGAAACAAACAAAAGAACCAATGGGACTGGTTCTGATCAACCTATGTTCAGACGCTCTTACATACAAACACGTTCTTCCTGTGGTCATATGTCAGAAAGAATATGATGACCCACATATGGCCTTATTAATTGGAAACAGAAAGGAAGTCTTAGGACTTCAGAGGCTGTATGTTTGTGTGCATGTGTCCTTCAGCTTGTTTTGGATTTGTCAACAGATTCTCCAGTGCTGGAACAACATGTGAAAAGCACCTGGTTAAAACGCTCACAAATTGTTTAACTAAACATGTCTTTGGTCCTGTTTGACATGTCAGGAATTTAACCTGAGGCCAGAGGAGACTTGTGGTCCTAATAAAGAACACAGTTTCATTTGCATTGGAAAGTTGGACTGATTATTTAACCATTTATCAAGAGCAGTCAGCTGAATAAAATGCAAAGCAGGTTTGGATACTGCATGCCAGTTGTTGTATTCCTTTTAACTTATTTTGGATAAAGGTGTCTGCTAAATGTAAATGCAGAACATGCAAATGTAGGGTTGTTGAACACTAATATTGCACAGGGGAGCACAAACATTTATTATTAATTACTAACAAATGTGTATGACGATTTTATTTACAGATTTTACGTTGGCCATTGTCCTGGGGAGTGTTGGTGCAGTGTTGGCGTTGGTTGTCATGGTGATAGCAATCGTTGTGTACACAAAGAAACAGAAGAAGTGAGTACAAATATGTTTCTCTTGTCGTTCAAATGTGTTGTTCATTTGTTTAGTATAAATAATGTTGAATATTTTTTGAAATCATGCTATTTAAAGAACACTTGTAAACACTTCTAACGAAAAAATGTAAATGCTGTCATCATTTACTCATTTTCATGTCATTCTGTATTGCTGTGTCTAAATGGGCCTAGATCAATATTATCTAGACAATGTGCACATTAAAAAACACAGACGCAGCCAGATCATTTCCATAATGACCTGCATAATCTACAAATTGTGCAAATTACTGCTTGCCTTAAGACATGCTTTTTTGGGCGTTAAATAATGGTGCAAATACCAGTAATTGGACGTGCACATACGTTTGTAAATCACGTTACATTAATTTTAATACTCTGCTCCCATAAATTTTGCATCTGAAAGGGAAACTCCTACAAATGTGTATTCAGTAAGATGTGTATTTTTCACTGCGCATCCTTCAGTAAATCCTGACAGTCCTATTTTAATGCCAAAATACGGTTTGTGCTGATGCAAGCTGTTAGTAAATCTGGCCCTGTGTATATACAACAGGTGCATCTCAATAAATTAGAATGTTGTGGAAAAGTTCATTTATTTCAGTAATTCAACTCAAATTGTGAAACTCAAATGCACTCAAATGAATTGTTGGCCTTCTGGAAAGTATGTTCATTTACTGTATATGTACTCAATACTTGGTAGGGGCTCCTTTTGCTTTAATTACTGCCTCAAATTTGGCGTGGCATGGAGGTGATCAGTCTGTGGCACTGCTGAGGTGGTATGGAAGCCCAGGTTTCTTTGACAGTGGCCTTCAGCTCATATGCATTTTTTGGTCTCTTGTTTCTCATTTTCCTCCTGACAATACCCCATAGATTCTCTATGGGGTTCAGGTCTGGTGAGTTTGCTGGCCAGTCAAGCACACCAACACCATGGTCATTTAACCAACTTTTGGTGCTTTTGGCAGTGTGGGCAGGTGCCAAATCTTGCTGGAAAATGAATCAGCATCTTTAAAAAGCTGGTCAGCAGAATGAAGTATGAAGTGCTCTAAAACTTCCTGGTGAGAGGGTGCAGTGACTTTGGTTTTCAAAAAACACAGTGGACCAACACCAGCAGATGACATTGCACCCCAAATCATCACATACTGTGGAAACTTAACACTGGACTTCAAGCAACTTGGGCTTTGAGCTTCTCCACCCTTCCTCCAGACTCTAGGACCTTGGTTTCCAAATGAAATACAAAACTTGCTCTCATCTGAAAAGAGGACTTTGGACCACTGGGCAACAGTCCATTTCTTCTTCTCCTTAGCCCAGGTAAGACGCCTCCGACGTTGTCCGTGGTTCAGGAGTGGCTTAACAAGAGGAATGTGACAACTGTAGCCAAATTCCTTGCCACGTCTGTGTGTGGTGGCTCTTGATGCCTTGACCCCAGCCTCAGTCCATTCTTTCTGAAGTTCACCCAAATTCTTGAATTGATTTTGCTTGACAAGCCTCTCAAGGCTGCGGTTCTCTCGGTTGGTTGTGCATCTTTTTCTTCCACACTTTTTCCTTCCACTCAACTTTCTGTTAACATGCTTGGATACAGCACTTTGTGAACAGCCAGCTTCTTTGGCAGTGAATGTTTGTGGCTGACCCTCCTTGTGAAGGGTGTCAATGATTGTCTTCTGGACAACTGTCAGATCAGCAATCGTCCCCATGATTGTGTAGCCTAGTGAACCAAACTGAGAGGCTCAGGAAACCTTTGTAGGTGTTTTGAGTTTATTAGCTAATTGGCATGTCAACATATTCTAATTTGTTGAGATGAAGTGGTGGGTTTTTGTTAAATGTGAGCCAAAATCATCACAATTAAAAGAACCAAAGACTTAAACTACTTCAGTCTGTGTGCATTGAATTTATTTAATACATTGAGTTGAATTACTGAAATAAATGAGCTTTTCCACAACATTATAATTTATTGAGATGCACCTGTATATACCTGTGAATAGTTTTGAACGGCACTTAACCATCCAGATTCCATTCATACAACTCATATTCATACTATACAGAATGTATGTTTTTAATAATTGGCAAAGTAGCTTTCAAACCAAGTGTAGTACCTACTAGATGGTATCCAATGCTTATGACACAGATTTTGAAGTTATTTATTTATTTATTTATTTATTTGAAGAATTTGTGAACGGGTATAAAAGTTACCCTGTAAGATTTTTAAAAATTGTCGGCCTAGTGGTTAGTGTGCCGACATACAGCGCATCTGCGCTCACGGCGACCAGAGTTCGATTCCCGCCTAGAGGTCCTGCTCCCCTCTCTTCACCCAATGCTTTTCTGTCTGCTCTCAAACTGTCAAAATAAAGCTTAAAAAGGCCCAAAAAACATATATTAATATATATATATTTTTATTATAAACTACTCTGCTCATCAACGCTGCATTTATTTGTTAAAAATACAGTAAAAACAGTAATATTGTGAAATATTATTACAATTAAAAATAATTATTTACTATTTTAAAATATGCTTTATTGCTGTGATGCAAAGCTTAATTTTCAGCATCATTACTCCAGTCGTAAGTAGGGCCCTATGATTTCTACAATGCGGAAAACGCAGACGGAATCATGGAATCCAGTCATAAAAACGGAATGTACTGTATAACGCAGAATGTCACTGACTTTGTCAAAGTTTGGATGAATTAATCAAAAGTAGGTCATTACACAAATCAAATCATGATATGGACTAGTATCTCTAAATATTAAGCAAAAAGACTATTTAAGTATGAATCGTTTATGTTCAGCGTGTCTCTGTGTGTGTGAATGGCGCAGGCCTGTGGTTTACCATTTACTGTTTCTTTTAAGAGAAACTATCGTCATACCATATACACACAGAAATGTAAAGGTATTCATCGCAACCCATAAAAATAAAAGTTTGCTTTAACTTGAGGACAGATATTACTATTTTAGTAGAGTGTACGAAATATTACTACTACTACTGTTATTACTAAAATTGTTAAAATTTATTTTTTAACGAATAATCACACAATATTTCTTTCATGTTTAAATTTTAATAGCAACTTTGTTTGCCAAAAAATAAAGTTTAATTTTAATTTGATTAAAAGATAAATTTAATTAATATTTTATGGCTCCATTTGATAACCAGAAAAATGTAAATATTGTAAAAATAAACTTTAATAAATTAAGTTGTTTTTATGCATTCAAATAATTAGACATGCTTAAACAGAATTTGGTAACAATAAAACAGAAGGTGAGAAAAAAACATTTCATAGAGCGCTAAACGTTTTGTTAAACTTTTAATAAATTGATGTTAAATTGTATAAGTTTCATAATTGTAATTGTGATTAACAAAATGTAATTTAACCATTAAAAAAAGAGTTGAGAAAAATTTAAACGAAAAAAAAAAACAGAATTCGGAAGAAAAAAAAAGGATTTAATAGGGCCCTACATGATCCTTCAGAAATCATTCTAATATCCTTATTTGGTACTCAAGACACATGTTTTTGATCTTTTTCAGGATTCTTTGAATAAAAAGTTTTAAAGAACTTTTAAATTTTGTAAAAGTATAAATGTGTTTACTATCACTTTTGGCAATTTAATGTGTCTGAATTAAAAAAAAATGTTTTGAATGATATGTAGGTATATGGTTAAATTGTAGGATATTTTTATGGTGCTTGAAAGATTCAGTGTTCATTTATTGAAATTGCATGGGAAAGAATGTGCAGTACAGTTCTCGTAAATATAGCATTTTGTGTATAAAAAAATGAATTGGGTTTCAAACACCAGGATGTTGCATATATACTGTGACAAAATTTTCTTTTTTTGACTTAACTATTCTTGTCTTAATGAATTACTGCAGTCAGACAGCCTTTTTGTGCTGAGAGTAATTTATGTGACAATATCGTGCAAAAGTGTCACATTTTGTTTGAACTTTCCAACTGAAATGTTTGCTCATGTCATATATAATGTTGATATGTGATGAAGATGAACTCATAAAGTTCACCTGGGCTGGATATATCTCCTATATATATGTTCTTCCCAGAAGACATCAGAGACATGATAGAGATCAACTGTTTTCCGTTGTAAACGCATGATTTATATTACCCGTTCTCTTTCCTTATCCATTTTCACTCTCATGCCTGTGAGATTTATTCTTAAAGATATATATATTTGGGTTTAAATTGTTCTTAGGTCATGTCAGTTTAAATAGTTTAACAGTGATTATCATCAACAAAAAATAGACATTAACTGACTCTCTGTTAACCTTTTCCGTCCCCCACTCTGGTAATTTTCCCCCCTCCTTTCTCCTCTTTCCCCCAGTTGTAAAGCCTCTAGCCTTCAGTTAGATCATGTCTAGAGTTTCAGCCATGGGGGGTAATATGTCTCACCTGCCCCTCATAAAACCCATCCCTCTTTCATCCTGTGGGGGAAGGTAATCAGAGAGTGCCGGAGTCAAATGTGCACACCTGTATTGAGAGGGATGTACCGCTGCTCTCCTGTCCATACAAATGCACTGATAAAACTCAAGTGTGTGACGCCACACTATCACAGACCCCTATATTTGTGGTTATACAGGCAAGTAATCAGGGCCTCTCATTTTATGCAGGTATATGTGTCACAGGCACATTACTAATTCTAGTATTCCTGTCTTCATGCTAGTACACTTTAAAGGAGAACTCCAGTTCCAGTTCATGTCTTTCTGTCTTCAGTCGTAAAGAAATTATGGTTTTTGAGGAAAGCATTTCACGATTTTTCTTCATATAATGGACTTCATTGGTGCCCCGATTTCCAAAAAAAATGACAGATCGTTTCGCTAGATAAGACCCTTCTTCCTCGGCTGGGATCGTTTAGAGCCCTTTGAAGCTGCATTTAAACTAAGTTTTGGAAGTTCAAAATCAGGGCACCAATGAAGTCCATTATATGGAGAAAAATGTTTTCCTCAAAAACCATAATTTCTTCATGACTGAAGACAGAAAGACATTAACATATTGGATGACAAGGGGGTGAATAAATTATTTGTGAATTGTTGTTCTGGAAGTGGAGTTCTCCTTTAAGTAAGCTTTTAAATATGTAAACTCTTCACCCAAGACACAATAGCTCTGCTTCAAAACCTAGTTTTGCTGTCTCCTGCTAACTCACAACTGATTCCAATAGAGTTGGACGTTGGATGTCATCTAATAGATGGCAGTTTGAGATGGCAGTTTTTTGACCAACCCTAACTGTCTTGCACTGGAATACACAGAGTACACGTAGAGCTAGACAAGATGAGCATTTGAGGTTTAAAAGTATACAAACTGTAATTTATTATTATTTTTTTTTTTTTTAGAAAATAACTGGTTGTTTCGCTAAATAAGACCCTTCTTCCTTGGCTGGGATCGTTTAGAGCCCTTTGAAGGTGCATTTAAACTGCATTTTGGAAGTTCATGGGCACCACTGAAGTCCTGAAATGTTTTCCTCAAAAAAATATAATTTCTTTACGACTGGAGAAAGAAAGACATGAACATCTTATCTGTAAATTTTGCCTCTGGAAGTGAACTTTTCCTTTAAAGATTAAGGTCCTACTTCATATTAGACTTCTTTAACTACTGCTTGTATCAAAAAAAAAAAAAAAAAGTAGTTAGCTACAATGTTTTTGTATGTTATTGTATCCATGTTGTATTGCGAAACACTTGCTATTGATGTGGAATACAGTTAAGGTTAGGGACTGGTTTTGTGGAATGTTTAGGTTTAGGGGTGAAACAACAGTGTAATTATACAGTAGATGTAATTACATGCAGGTATTTTTAAAATAAAGTACAATAAAATAAAAATGTTTGTACACGAGGTGCATTGTATCAAATGATTCATTTAAATGTTATTACATGGTAGTTAAAGACACTTGATATGAAGTGTGTCCAAGATTAAGAATTTTCCTTTTTTTATCAAATATTGATAATCAGAATTTTACGCATCTACTCTTTTGTCTTCCAGCCTTTTATTTTGATCATAGATAAAACAGAATTCTGTGGGGAAAAAAAAAAATGAAATTTGTCCTGTAGTTCCACTTCAGTTCCTTTTGTGCACACAGTATGCTGTGATTTTGTGTGTGTGTGGGTGGTGTATATGTCTGTCTTTATGTCGCCACATATGTATCTGTGTCGGCATCAGTGTGTTTCTTTTGTTCCTCCTTTCATCTGTGAGTGCATGTGTGTGTGTTACGTGCTTACCTGACCCAGACACCCTGGTACTTTCCAGCGATTGGGTTTCCCAGCAGGCCTCAGCAGGCCTTTCTCCCTCCCATTGCAAAGTCATTAACACTGACACACACACATACACATTCTCTGATGTGCTATTATGGTTCCTCATTCTGGTCCTATCACACATCAAAGTCAGAGCAGGGGCCCGCACAGGAGAGATGGTTATCGGTAAACACTTTTGCCCACTGAGCATTTACTGTATCTTATAATTATGAAGGCTCATGGTGTGTATGAAGCTTCTAAACATTTAAAGAAATTAGTGTGAGTGGAGTTTATATAGTGCTTCCAAATTCACGCTTAATATTTGGGCTACAAAAAATTACTTGTATCTAAAATAATTGGATAAATCAGTTGTTCAGCACCTTAAGTTTAGTTATTAGATTCATTACTTTTTTTTGGTCTATTTGTGTTTGGTTTGTACATACACTACCGTTCAAAAGTTTGGGGTCAGTAAGACTTGTAATAGTCTTTAAAGAAGTCTCTTATGCTCACCAAGGCTGCATTTATTTGATTAAAATATAGAAAAAAAACAGTAATATTGCAAAATGTTTTTACAATATAAAATAATGTTTTTTATTTTAACATACTTTAAAATAGAATTTATTCCTGTGATGAAAAGCTGAATTTTTATCAGCTGTTACTCCAGTCTTAAGTGTCACATGATCCTTCAGAAATCATTCTAATATGCGGATTTATTATTAGAATGATCAATGTTGGATAATATCAACAGTTGTGCTGCCAAATATTTTTGGAACCTGTGATTTTTTTTTTTTTTTTCAGGATTCTTTCATGAATAACAAGTTTAAAAAGTACAGTGTTTATTCAAAATATAAATATTTTATAACAATGTAAATTATTTATTATTAACTTTTAATAAACTTTTAATTATTAACTTAATACATCCTTGGTGAATAAATACGGTAGTGTACTTATTATATAAAAGAGGCTGACCTCCTTCAAACTAGTTCTCATACCTTGGTCTGTTAGACTGTGATTTATACATCCAAGAAAAAGCTGACAGTCTTAATGAGCTTGTGGAATGCCATATAGAAAAAGCCTTGAGGATGTTTCTGAACAAAATGGTGTGGACAGATTTAAAGAGCCAGGATTTTCTGTACACCTGTGGGTAGCCAAAGGGAGGAGAGCTGTGTATGTGTGTGTGCAAACATGCAATTTCAGTGCTTGAAAGTCTGTTTTCTGATGTATAGCCATTCTAATGTTTGATGATTATTCGTATTAACAACGGTTATGTTGGGGGTTTTTTTCAGAGAGGCGAGAAAACAACAGGGCGACAAGGTGACCTACCAGCAGCAAGGATCACATCTGTGATGTTCACCAGAGGCATCAAGTCTACATCCTTATACATTTGTAAAAAGATTTCATATGCAGTATTAGGCTATGTTTAAATCATGCTTCTAATTTAACATTCTGTGTCTTAACATTAATTTTTGTCCATGGACAGTAGTTTAGTGTGTGTGTTGACTGTTGTGTCTGCTAATATTGTAAAAATTCTTATTATCACATCAGTTTAATGGCTGCCTCTAGAATTATCTGCCTGGTGTGTAACATTGACTTATACCGCTGTGAAATGCCTCTAAGTTGCTTCTAAATTTGTGTTGTCTGGCAATGAACCACAAATGAGAGACTCCACCACGTCCTGAGGCTAGTAAACATTAGATGTGTTCCAAAACCTATTGAGCTGCCCATTTTAAGGCAATCAAGTGCTTCTGAAAACAAAATGATCGCTCCTTCTAAAATACTGAAATATCACAAGAAAAACCACAGTTAATACAATGCACTGCGTTCAGTGAAAAAAAAAAAAAAGTCTAGCCGAAATGTATTTTAAATATATGGTCAGTGTTGCCAGATTGGATGGATGATATCCAGCCCAAAAACTCACAAAAACTTTAATTAATCAAAAAATAATGTAATAGAATATTGCCATGTCAATCAAGGTTGATAAGGACAAAAATAATGATGACAAAATAATATAAATATAGATACATTTCCTAGGTAAACAGATAAAATCAGGTCAAATACATTAAAGAGAATTACCAAATATGATTGAAATATGCAAGCAGACACTATCAAATTAACCTACACCCTCGAAAAAACACATGCATCGTTTTCAATGTCAACAGTCAGAATAAGCCAATTTAAATACAAAAAGTATCCAATGTGTGATTGGCTATAAGTGCGGCAGGCGACGTCAACATCAACATTTAGTAACATAGTGATGACTGATTGGATGCAGTACATGCACACTTGAGTGTGTTTGTTAACCAGTTAGCCTATACAATTTAGATGTGTGAAAACTGCCAAACTGACCCCAAACCAGCCCAAATTTTGTCCACCCACACAATCAAATTCAAAACTGCTTAATTGGGTGGGATCCCGCCCAATCTGGCAACACTGCATATGGTTAATAAATCTAAGTAGCACTGCACTGTAAAAAATGATATAACCATTAAATTGAGTCAGCATGTTTTTCCATTACTTTAACTCATCAAATTAATTTAATCAATTTCAGCTTCATTTTTTTAAGTTACACAAGATAAATATAAAGTTTAATATAATTTAAAAATAAAAGACTTGCACAGCCATTTTTATTACACTTTAAAAGATAAGGCAGCAACTGATCTTAATTTTTTTAAGTTGAAATAGCTGATCATCAAAAGTTTGGTAAATATTGGTCACAGATACAGAGATTTATGTTAAATTTCACCAAGCTGATTACTCACTAAAATTCCCACAGATCATATTTTCATGCCATTTAACAAAGTGGTTATATCTATGTTTACTTACTTTTTTAAATTAGTCTTCCCATTAAAGCCATTATATCGTTCATTCAGACTGATTCACAAATAGGCACAAACACAAGAGCTGGGATTTATCGCATGAACCAATCACAGCCAAAAATCACCAATCGTATTCAGTCATATGGAGGCATTGGCTCCTCTCATGTGACTTTCCCTCATTCATTCTCAATTACCCCCCACCAAACTCACAGCATGCTTTAGGGTGTTGTTAAAACTCAGTAGGCTCAGGTGAGGTGAGAGAGATGTAGACTCCCGATGTAACTTTACCTGCTGGTGTCACTGAAGATGTTTCTTTAGAAAAACTAGTGATTTATACACTTTCTAATGTTACATTTTGTAATATTGGTGTAGATGTATTTTTCTACTACAGTTTTCTTATTTAATATTTTGAGGAGACACTGCCTCCTCAGAGCAAATGCCCCTGATATATATAGTATAATACAGTTTTAATATAGTTGTTAGGTTTTTTATGTTTAGGTTTTAGGTTACTCCAAGATCAGTTTAAAGTCTGCAGTTTCTGTCTGGCAGATTCCATAACATTTAGAATACTGTTAGAGGGCAGTTGCCTTGGTAGGCAGCAATCAAAGCAGCTCGCTAGGTTTTGGAACAGAGCTCATGTGAGTTTGCAGTTCATCTTACTCCTATATCAAAGTTGTTTTTGAACATCTTTTCGTCTACATTACATTTAAACAAGTTTGATTGTGAAATAAAGCCTCAAATTGTGTTCATTTTGTCTCAATTTACACACTCACACCGCAAAAAGCACTGGTGTAACGGAAGCTGGCTCTGGATCAGTGTACAAGGGCAAATGTCCACTGAAAACCTATCCATGTTCTAGCCACAGGTCCCCACACAGCACTTGCACTGGAGTAACTTTTCCTTTGAAAAACAAACGCGGGGAAGAGAACGGAAAACACGAGGTATGTGCGGCCCATGCCCCGATGACTCTGAGCGATAGATGGTCAGCATGTGCGGCCGCTACTCACCCCAATTAAAATGATATGGACCACTTGACGAGAAGTGTTTCCACTGTGTATGTGATTTGAACTAGCACTCTATCCCACTTGCAGATGTTGAACGTGTCTTTTGCCAAACATTCGGTTGCAGAAGTTAACTTTAAAACAGTGGAACGCACAATCATTGTGGAGCTCTACACCGGTGGTCCTCACAGATAAGACGTTTAATCATACTTTGTTCCAATATCAGATCTTTTCATGTGTTAGTCTGCGTTGGGAAGGAGATGCAGTGGAGCAGGACTCATTTGGGGTTAGACTTCAAATGAGATGAATACATTCTTTGTGAAAGCTTTCAGTGTGCTTGTGTTTATTTAGCTTGATTAGTTTAACTGAAGTGAAATGTAGGTAAATCTCCGAATTGTTCTGGCCTGTTTACCTTCAAAGCCCAAATTTCTCATTACATTACTCTTTTATCCTGTTAAACAGTGGGATTTAACACATCTTATGTTTGTCTGACACCTCTGTGCAGGTGTAAATGTTCATAAAGCTCATGTCAGCTAGTCACCTTTATAATCCATCAGCTTCTCAGCCAGGCAGATATCCAGACACCTCAACTCAGCTGGAAAGGTCAGAATTCCCAGACACAACTTGGTTGGAACTCAAGCGATCTGACTGAAGACAAACGGGTAAACATAAGTTTCAGAGTTTCACCTGATCTCCACTTGTTTTGTACAGTTTTATCTTGTTGTAGACGCAATTAAACTTTGGTACTGCGTCTGTAAAATGAATCTAATTTGTATTTGTTGAGCCTGGTTTTTGTGTTTAGCTTGAGTTTGGTATACACACGAAGGCTAGCGCTTGTTTACGTGCCCGAATAATAAGCATTCGGTAAGGCAAGGAAAAAGAATAACGCGTTCTACGGAGTCACTAAAGGGACATGGTTAGCCACTTTCTAGAGTTAGCCTGCTACATTACAGTACGTAAAATTTCACTTACCACATAAACAAAGTAAGAAAACATGACTGATAGGGCGATGGCGAATGATTTTCAGATCCTGAGCACCACTGGCAAACATCTAATCTTGTCAAATGTGTGGTAAGCACTGTAGTAAACAAACAACTCTCTCTGTAATGGCAAATCTTAAATGTGAAAGTAAAAAGGGACGCGCATTCAAAAGCGATTTCAATGACTCGCATATTAATAGCGACTCCCTGATGTCCGCAATTTATACTTACAGTATAATTACTCAACGATATAATTGCGAGAGAAAACATCGAAATATATTTTTTCCTCTCAATCTAGTATTTATTCCCTTAAGGAGTTCCGTACACTTAATTTCCTTTCCAAATGATATTTGGATTCGGGCACATCCCTAAACGCTGTGACAGGGTTGTGGCTAGAGGGGATACAGCTCAGACCGGAAAAGATTGTGTTTTATTAAGGTCTACACCTACCCCAATCCTCAACTTAGCCCTTACTATAGTATATAGCCTATACCATATATATGACAAAAATAACGTTAGATATTATATTATAACGTCGAATAACAGGCACACTGGTAAACTTCTGCTTGAGCTGATTTACTGTAAAGCCATTTTTGTTAAACGCTGTTTTGTACAGTCGGAGTATGAGAATGAGAAAAACAAAAGATTTATGAAGATTTATGAAGTGTTGAGAGAAGTTGTTAAAGGGATGGTTCACCCAAAAAATATATAAATTACTCACCCTCGTTCCAAACCCAAGACCTTCTTTCATCTTCGGAATACAAATTAAGGTTTTTTTTTTTTTTTGTTTTTTTTTTTTATTAAATCTTTTAATTAAATAATAAATTGTCCATGTGACATCCGTGGTTCAACCGTAATGTTATAAAGCTAAGAGGGTACTTTTGTACGCAAAGAAAATAAAAAGAAAGACTTTATACAACGTTTTCTCTCTTCCGTGTCAGTCTTCAATGTGCTTTCAAGAGTAGCCTCCCACGACGCATGCATGTGCATTTCTCTGGCACAGCGCATCCGAAAGAGAAGAGATTGTTAAAAAAAACACGTTATTTTTTGTTTTCTTTGCACACAAAAAGTATTCTCATAGCTTCATAAAATTAAGGTTAAACTACTGCTGTTACATGGAATGTTTTAACAATGTCCTTACTACCATTCTGGGCCTTCAGTTGCGTTGCTGTCTATGCTGGGTCAGAAAGCTCTCGGATTTATCAAAAATATCTTCATTTGTGTCATGAAGATGAACAAAGGTCTTACGATTGGAAAGACATGAGGGTGAGTAATTAATGACAGAATTTTTATTTTTGGGTGAATAATCACTTTAAATATTCTTTACAAAACCACCAACATTCTTAATGAGATTGTTCAGTGAATTACTCTTCCTAAAATTTCTGTTCATAACTGTTTTTCCAAATATATTTTGATAATTATTCTGATCTCTGTTTCTCTCCATGCAACTCATGCACTTTTTATATTCTATTATCATTTAAAACAAAATAATTTCTGGTTTAAAAAAAGAAAAATTAAATTTTTATCTTGGAATCCACAAAAAATATTAATTAGCACTACTATTTTCATTAATAATTATTAACTTGCATTCACTTTATAATTTATTTGTATTATTATATATTTGTATATATAATTTATTTGCATTTATTTGTACAATCAGCAGTTAATGATTTCTGAAGGATAATTCAGCTTTTCCATAAAAACAAAACAAAACATAAATAGCAAGCAGTTCTTTTAAACTGTAATGATATTTTACAATGTTTTGAACAGTAATGTATATTTTCAGTTCTTGAAAGAACTGAAGACTGTGAAAAATATTTCTTCTCCAACAAACATTTATGTTAAAATATGTTTGCTTTCTCTGTTGTGAGGAGAATTTTGCTTATTTGCAATGCAAGTGTTTAGGTGAACATAAACATGAATGTTTAAAGTTTGGAGAAAGAGTAAATGAGAATGAACTCTGTGAGTGGGTCATTTTTGGGTTTACCCTTAAATGTTTTTAGCTCACCAGAGCCCACAAAACAAGTGTAATAAGAATGAAGCTGGAACAAAAGGCAGTTGGTCTTATTATTCAAGTACATGAGCTTCCACATAAACTTGAAAAATCACAAATGAGATAAAGCGTAGACTATTGACCTCTTATTTTGACTCAGTCACACATTTCATCCTCATCTTCACCAGAACTTTCCAGAACTTCTGAAGTGGGCAGACAGTATGTCTTTCATCATCTCCTGAGTCACTTCTGTTTTTAACGTTCAGCGTCATTCTGCGGAGGCCACAGGAAAGGCCTGTACCTCGCTTTACTACACCGCAAAAAGCGGGAGCGGAGAAAAAACACGCTCACTCCTCCCTCGCACATGTATTCCCCCTTTCCATTACAACGGAAACCATTAGAGCTCCCATCAATCTGCCACCGTTTTGAGGTAAAACTCTAAGAATTGGCAGCTTCAGAGAAGTGCCAGCTCAACAAACATCCACTGCTTGTGAAGATATGGAATTATGCATATTCACTTCTTTATTCCCTCAAACTTCGTATTCCGGTTGTGTGCTTTTTTTTCCGAGATTCACTGTTTCAGGGCATGCAAATTCTTGCCGACTGGAGTCCGTTCTTTTTATTTCTTCCCTTCCCTCCTCATTTCTCTTGCTAAGCAAGCTTGAAGACAACATGTAATCTCTGGTGTCTTAATTCAATTAAGGCCTATCATATTTCTCCCATCCCTCGTATACCACCATGAATATGTAGCTTTGTAACTGCGCCCTCCTGCCAACTTAAAGAGTGTTGTTTTTACAAAAAGCTTTTAGATTGTTCCGTCTGAGTTCAGTCCGTACAGGTTGCACTTTAAACTCAGACAAGCTCAGACAACAAGACATTTCTCACTATTACATGCTCATTTTTTGATAGTCACCTTGGGTTTGTTTTAAAACATTAAAGATGAACCATATCTTAGAAAGTCTTAATCAAACCCAGCGAGTCTGGTTAAGATGGGCAGCGACGTACAGACGTTTGCACATGAAAGTTGATTTACGCGACTGATGTGGCTGGAACCGCTCTCTCTTTAAAGGAGAATCTAAATCCATCCCAGAATCCCCCCAAATCTGGGAGAGCTTTGTCCCTGCCATTACAGATAATGACTTTGACCCAGCATGGATGATTAAGTGTAATGGTCTGGGCTGAATAGGTTTGATCTGCCAAAAGCAAGTTAAAAGAGAGAGAGAACAAAAAAAGGGTTTCCCCCATCTCCATCTCAGCTATTAATCAAACACATCTCATAAAATGAAATATGACTTTCTCTATACTGTAGAAGAAAAACAATCTGTCATAGTAGTAGAGAATATTAAATATTTTTCAGATAAGGGGTGAATTAGTTATATAATTAACTAAGTTCCTGAGTTGTTTTCTGAGTGTAAGATTACAAAAATAAAAGATACACTGTAGAAAACAAAATGCAGTATTTGCATGATATATTATTCTAAACTATTAAAATACAGTGTTGTTAAAGCAATATAGAATAAATTATGATTTTGATGTATTTCTAATTATAAATATTATCAGTAATATGAAGTTTTTGATATCTCAGCTATGAATATAGCTATTATTATTATTTTTATATTTGCAGTATGTAAAATTGACCTTTACATTAAGGTTAATTACAAAAAAAACATATAATTAACAAATGACAATATAATTAACAAACAAATAATTATTAATTAGTGTTAAATAGTGTTAAAAGCAAAAAACCAAAAACAAATAGAATAATGCAGTTATGTTTCTTTTCTGTCGCTGTTGTTTGTTTTTTGTGCTTCTACAAGCGTTGCTATAGTAACAGAATGAGAATGTTCTAAGTGATGTCACATGTGGAACAGACACACTGACTCCGTACATACTGGTCTTTTCTCTGTCTGTCTTGCTATATGACTTTTCCTCTACCTCATTTCTTCATTTCATCTCTGTCCTCTCTGTGCGAACCAGTCTGACATAGGTTTCCGCCGGTCAAGTGGCTTTTCCAGTCGTTGACTATACAGTTTATTGGACTTTATCATTAGAATAACACTCTGTAAGAATAAAGACCTGTTCACACCAAGAACGATAACTATAATGATAGCTATAAAGATAACTATGCTAGGACCCACAACAGCAGACAATATCGTCTGTTTATTGTAAACGCACACATGTCTGCCGCTTTAAATTCTGGAGCTCCTTATAGCAGGAATGATCCTGATTGGGTGTCAACCATAGACTGTAAAAAATAGCGTCACAGATGTAGTGTTCGTGACATCACCCGTAAGTTTCTGAAGAGCATTTTTGAAGCTCTTAGTGGGCGGGAGTCGGCAGTCGCCATCTTGGAATCGCGTCACTGCACGTCTCCCGGATAATCAGAAATGGGCAAAGAGGCGGGACGTGGGTGGAGCTGGTTGTTGAAACCACGCCCGCCTAGCGTGACAGTGGTGACAGCAGCGGCAATCCACCTGTCACTCAAGTGGCCACGCCCTAAATTAGGCAGAACTTTAAGGCTTAATATAATTTAAACGGATGAATTATAAAAATTCACCCCCCCTCACAGTTGACATGAAGGGCCCAATTAGCTATATAGACCAAAACCAGGCTGTAAACATATTTTTTTCTGCTGTAAAGTTGGGCATTTTAACATGGGGAGTCTATGGGATTGACTCCCTTTTGGAGCTATTCTCTAGCGGCCAGTCGATGAATTGCAGTTTAAGTCACTTCCGTGTTGGTTTCAATAGAGAGACCAGGAGGTTGCCGCTTGGTGTCAACGTTTTTATTGTTCATCAGCTGGAAAAAGTCGTTCTGAAAGTGATTCCAATGATATCGTTTCTCTGAGCCTTTATCGTTATAGCTGTGGTGTGGGCTCTGCTATTCTTTAATATTAAGAACGATTTCTAAAAATAAATCTTTCTAGAAAATATATTCATTTATATATAGTCTTTATAGTTATTGTTGGTGTGAATGGGCCTTAAAGGGATAGTTCACCCAAAAATGAAAATTAGCCCATTATTTACTCACCCACCAGGCATCCAAGGTGTATATGACTTACTTCTTTCAGACAAATCCAATTGGAGTTATAAATTATCCTGGCACTTCCAAGCTTTAGAATGGCATTAGGCGGGTGTTTCTCTTCATCAGTCTAAAACAAGTCCAATAAAGTGCATTCATTCATAATAAAACACACCAAAACAAGACAAACCAACGGCAGAAACCAAAACAAAATAACGGTCATGAATTAGAAGTTCAAAACAATGATTGGTAAAGACAAATGTTGGAGGATTCCGATATAAACCAAGAGGAGACTGGTTTTCCTTTGCTAAAGTCAGGAAACTTTGCTTCCTTTGCTGTAAACAAACACAAGACTCACTGGTGCATGCACAACGCCGACGTATTACGTCATCCGCCTGGATCTGCTTCCGTGTACTGTTAGCTCAAGCTAGATTAAAGTGATTATTATGTTTTGGATATGGATATTTTTCTTACAAAAACACTTCAATTCGCTACAGGAGGCCTTTATTCACCCCCCAGAGCCGTGTGAGACACGTTAATTATGGATGGATGCACTTTATTGGACTTGTTTTGGACTGATGAAGAGAAACACCTGCCTATTGCCGTTCTAAAGCTTAGAAGTGCCAGGATAATTTTTAATATAACTCCGATTGGATTTGTCTGAAAGATGGAAGTCATATACACATAGGATGCCTGGAGGGTGAGTAAATAATGGGGTAATTTTTATTTTTGGGTGAACTATCCCTTTAAGGGATGATTAACAGTTACCAGTTGAATGATACACTCTAAAAAATGCAGAGTTAAATACAACCTAGAGCTGGGTAAAATATGGACAACCCAGCGACTGGGTTGTTTTGACCTAGCAGTTGTGTTAAATGTTTAACCCAACCTTCTGGCTAGTTTTATTTAACGCAGGTATTGTTTAAAAATTACTATATGCCTTGCTTAAAATGAACCCAAAATAGGTTGTGAATTAAAATTCAGACACATAATTACTAGAGGCATTAGAGATAATCAAAAGGTGAACATTTATTAATAAGCAATTTTACAAAATGTTTATTATTTAATTATTCTGTATTCAACTTTTTAATAAATATTATTTTCCAACCTATTCTGGGTTCATTTTAAGCAAGAAATATAGTAATTATTAAGCAATAGTTGAGTTAAATAAAACCAACCAAAAGGTTGGGTTAAACAATTAACCCAACTGCTTAAAACAACCTAGTTACTGGGTTTGTCCACATTCCACCCAGCGCTGGGTTGTTTTTCTGTTGTTTTTTTGTTGTCTTCACAACTTCACAATTTTACTGTTTTTACTGTATTTTTTATCAAATAAATGCAGCCTTGGTGAGCATAAGAGACATCTTTCAAATCTTTGAATGGTTGTGTAATCTCTAATTTTTTATGTATTATATATATACACTGTAGTTTTAGACAAAATCAACATTTTATCCTGATTAATGCTGAATATCTCTCTTAATGTTATGCTACATTATAGGACTGAATGCATGAATATGGAAGTAGTTTCACATATAATATTGGGAAGTAAATTGTACAGGCTCGAAAATGTCTTTACTTCTTGGCAGAAGAATATTAGAGTCTATTAAGTATTATAAGTATCACCCTTTGTTACCTTTTCTTTCAGCATTAATTGAAATAAACATGAATCGGGTGCCCCATTTCACCCATGACTTTATATTTTAACTGTAAACAAAGAAACACAAACTAGTGTTTCAAATTCTTACTTCCTCCTCAAGCACTGCAGTGATGCATCCCTGCACCAAAAGGACATTATCTAAATATTTGACATTCTTAAAGAGATGGTTCACCCAAAAATGTTGTTGTTTGCTCATGTTTTTCAGTACCTGTATGACTTGTTCTTCCATGAACAAGAGGAGTTCTTAAACTGAATGTTTACCAATGACCACAGATTATCGAGAAATTGTATGACTTTACAAGAGAATGATTATAGTGCATCAGCCCAGTGACCCTAATTTAATTTTTGTGCTTTTAGAGCTCAAAGTCCTACAGGTTTGGAATGAAATGAGGTTGAAATTAATAGAATTTCCATTTTTGGGTGAAATACTCCACACAAACAAAAACAAATGACATTGACTATCCTTATGCCAACTCACATCTGAAAAATCTACATCCCAACAGTGACAGTACCAGATATGCTCCAGATGGACTTTATAAGGGTTGCTAGTGGATCTGAAGTGGATATGAAATTACCAGGAACTGAAACAGACCTGCTACAAAATGGAAGTATCAGAAAAGGTACGTTATTAAAATGCAATATGTTTGAAACAAATTCTGCATTATGACTATTGCCATCAACACCTGGTGTTCATAATGGAACACATATCAAGTCTTTGATTTTGAGTCTGGGGGCTTTTATACACAATAACGTTGAAAAAGTTAGAAAAGATAGGGTTGGTAAGATTTTTAAAAATGATTTTGCATCTCTTATGCTCACCGAAGCTGTGTTTATTTGATGAAAAATATTAAAATAACTGTTAACTGTTTTTATGTTAATATGTTTAAAAATGTCATTTATTTCTGTGATGGCTCAATTTTCAGCAATGCATTTGTGATAAAACATCTTCTGTAACATTGTGAATGCCTTTACTATCACTTTTGTGTAATACGTCATCCTTGCTGAACAAAATAGTTAATAAAAAAATGCTGACCTCAAACTCTTTAATGGTATAATGTAGTTTTAGAATAGTTTAGTCTAGTAGTTTTTAGTGTTTTTATCTCACTGTTTTCTCATAGAGGTTGTTTTTGCATTGTTTTTAAATGTAATTAGTCCAAAGTAAAAGATTGTTCCACCAACAAACCTCAGAGGTTTCTCAGTCACACCATTGCTGCTGTGAGTAAAAAAAACTCCCTGTAATTAGCCTTAACACAAACAAAACTGTTTTTGTACTGTTTTTGTGTTCGGAGATGTGGCCTAGCACGAGCCCTGGCAAACTGTAGGTCTATGCATAACTTCAGGTTCATTATCTACACAATAGTTAAGCTTCTGTTCACATTACATGATTGACACAAGCTGCAAAACATTGCAGCCAACTGGAATCTCATCACAGAAATTAGCCAGCTGCTGTTTCAGCAAGACTTCAGATCGGACCAGACCTGAGCGAAGGTTTTCATTTCTGTGCTGCAGGTAAAAATGTGTTCTTCCTCTTGCAGGCTTTTAAATCGAGGAGGAGGATCAGAGGGTGCGATGAAGAACATCCCAAGCAGGTGTGAATCATTGCTGTGGGTGTTCTGCTTGTGCTGGGCCGCAGCTCAAAGGCCTTAAAGATGAGAGGTAGTAAAAACACAAACCATTCCTCTGGGTGACATTGTGCTTTAATTAAAGAGCTCAAAGCAAACACAGGGAGATGGATGAGTGTGTGTGTTCTGGGTGTGTGTGTGTGTGTGTACGTGTGTGTGTGTGTGTGTGTGGTGTTTTTTTCTAGGTTAAGAATGGTTAAGAACACTACTTTCATCTTTCCTTTGAGAATGCAAAAGCTTTAAAACCCCAAGGGTAAAGAATACATACCTATGTATATGTTTGTTGCTGGAGGGAGAAGACGCAACTTCAAATAAACTGAGACACAAGAGATAGAATTTCTATATGTGGAAGCGATCAACTATTAAGCATGTTTCCCCCCAGTTCTTATTACATTAAAACAGACAAAAAAATGTTATTTAAATTATTTATACATAATAATAGTATGTTTGTTCTGTCTTCATGCTAAGTTAAATTTGACTTTATTTTCCACCCATCTATCTATCTATCTATCTATCTATCTATCTATCTATCTATCCATGCATTCATCTGTCCATACATCTGTACATCAGTCCATCTATCTATAGGGCTGGGCGATATGGCTGAAAACTGTATCACGATATCAGTGTTTCATATCGTATTTCATATTGATATTTTTTATGACCCATTTAAAATAAGGACCAGGAGAAGAAAATATTACATTTAAACATTTTTATTTTAAGCTCAACCTTCCTCTGATTATAATCCGCTCAGTTATTAAGACAGAAATGTCTAACCGACAGCCGACGCTTGTTAAACCGTTAACCGACAAGATTTTTTAAAATTAGAATTTAATTATTTTAGAAAGGATAAGTGTCTGTGACTCGTTAAAATACCAACATTTGTTTACCGGGATTAATTTTACATGCGCAAAAAGCAGCAAACAACAGAACATGAGGATTCACATGGACACGTCGCACCACCTGCAGCGCCTCTGCGAATGGAGAAAAACATCATAAAGCTAGGTATGGAGATAAAATAATGCCATAAAGATTTGCATGTGAAGAGTACGTGTTGTGCAAGTGTACATAAGACTGTAAGCGTAAATTAAATTTGCATGCGCAAGAGGAGCTTTGTAAAAGTGTAAATCGCGTTTCAAGCGTAAGAAAAAACAGATTTGCAGCATTTTACTGTTACTGGTAAGTGTAATTCATGTATTGTGAAACTGCAGCTTCATGCTTTCGCAAAATAAATAGGATCTGCATTCTTCCGACTTCCATTTCTCCGCGCTTACACTTTTGGCACGTTCTTTTCGCTAAAATACGGTCAAAAGCACTGCAAGCCTGTGAACAGTGATTTGCACATGAAAACAACAGTTTGCAAAGCAGATTGACTGCGTAGGACCAATATGTATGTGAAAAAACAGACTGTTGCAAATGTCTAAATGACTTGTTGTGTATGTAGGACACAAAGTTGCCGAAATAATCCGATACGTACAGCTCCGTCTTTCTTTTTTCTGCGCTTACACTTTTGGCACGATTCTCTCACTCACTGAGTTTTGCAAGCGTGAGGGGGAGGGCGGGGCCACCACCTTTCTGTAGCCAATCAAATGAGACTCTCGCGGACTCCATTTACTCTTATCTGATTGGTTCAATAAACACATCACACGCCAAAACATTTATCTTCATTTAGTTCTCGCTGCCGCTCGCTTCCGGTGGAATGGTACTTTTAATGTACATGTACATTAAAATAAATAAATAAACAACAACTTAATTAAAACATGATACTTTATAAGTTGTGTACCATTAGACTAGACTATGTGTTCATCCTGAATTGTTAGCTGGTGTTAACATTATTGGATTGGTTTGGCTTTACATTGAAATGCATATATCATATAATATAGCCTAATGTAGAGCTGATGTTAAACATTACGTGACAATGCTCAAAAATAGTATCAGAGTGCTATACTTTTGATAAAACCTTTTTACTATAACAATAAAGCTACATAAATCTGAATTTGACGATTTTCCAGACCATGTCTCTGTTTATTGTATTTAACACTCAATTGTAAAAAAAATTGTAAAATCCCCTTAAATTATAACATGTTAAAGTGAAAAAAAAAATGTTATATTCACAATATTGAACCAAATTTTAGTTAAAAAATTTGAGTCGTCCCTGATCAGTAGACAGGTGAAATTATGCATGTTATTATAAATGACAAATTATGCTGCTAGTGCAGATACTAGGCCATGTTTAACACTAGCACCGCTAGGGGTCGCTGTACACCTAAAAACCTCCAGCGGCTAAATTCTACCCAAGCACAACTACCGTTTTTATACGCCTAAAGAACATTTTATTTCAGTGTATTATGCCACTGTTTTCATAAAGAAACATCTAAATATGAGATCACAGGCAGATGAGCCGTCAGATGCTGACTAATGGCATTTAGTGCTTCTACCTTCTTTTACTAATTTTGACTTTATTTTTGAATCTCAACTGCTAATTCAGTGAGTAAAAGGCGCTGCCTAGCAATCTAGTTACAATTAATACATAAGTAGCAAGATAATGACAGCACGAAAATATAGGCACAATATAAATGCCACGTTTTTTATCTTTTTTTTTTTTTTACCATTTTTAGAGGATTGTAAATTACACCATTTTAGTAAAAGTCAGTGACTGGGAGACTTTAATGTTTTATTCAAAGTCTGTTATGTAGGCTACATTTAAAAAACAGCCCCGGGTAAAATATACCCCATGGCAGTTTTAGTATTAGGTATCATCAAAATTACAATATTACAGTAAACTATCATATATTGCCTGTTGAGGACGATGACGACACAGCTCGAATTTCAGAATGAACACACAGCCTGGTACACAACTTATATCGTGTTTTTATTTTGTTTTATTTTTAATGTATGTCTACATTAAAGGTACCATTCCACCGGAAGCGAGCGACAGCGAGAACTAAATGAAGATAAATGTTTTGGCGTGTGATGTGTTTATTGAACCAATCAGATAAGAGTAAATGGAGTCCGCGAGAGTCTCATTTGATTGGCTACAAAAAGGTGCTGGACCCGCCCTCCCCCTCACGCTTGCAAAACTCAGTGAGTGAGAGAATCGTGCCAGAAGTGTAAGCGCAGAAAAAAGAAAGACGGAGCTGTACGTATCGGATTATTTCGGCAACTTTGTGTCCTACATACACAACAAGTCATTTAGACATTTGCAACAGTCTGTTTTTTCACATACATATTGGTCCTACGCAGTCAATCTGTTTTGCAAACTGTTGTTTTCCTGTGCAAATCACTGTTCACAGGCTTGCAGTGCTTTTGACCGTATTTTACCGAAAAGAACGTGCCAAAAGTGTAAGCGCGGAGAAATGGAAGTCGGAAGAATGCAGATCCTATTTATTTTGCGAAAGCATGAAGCTGCAGTTTCACAACACATGAATTACACTTACGAGTAACAGTAAAATGCTGCAAATCGGTTTTTTCTTACGCTTGAAACACGATTTACACTTTTACAAAGCTTCTCTTGCGCATGCAAATTTAATTTACGCTTACAGTTTTATGTACTCTTGCACAACACGTACTCTTCACATGCAAATCTTTATGGCATTATTTTATCTCCATAGCTAGGCTATATTTATATATAATGAATGAATAGGCCTACACGATAAATATTTTTACTTAACAAAAAAAGTGCAACAAGTAGCTAGCATGCAGAGTTTTGGTACATTTTTGTGCTGCGCGAAAGGAAGACGGCTGAAAGCGGCATCCTATTTTTCTTTATTTTACAAACAGCAAACCGTTTACAGTTTCGATTATCTGTAAAGAGTTGTTTCCCCTGTTAGAAGGAAAAAAATAAAGTGATTGCGCCGGCGCCGCACGCGCACACACAATCAGCCAAACATATGGGGAAAAAAAAATAATCACACTGCTTAATCGTTATCAACGTACTGCCGTGATATTATTCCAAACATTTTTTTTAAATGTGGATATTGTAATGCGAGAAGTACAAAACCAGGTTTACATAATAAATAATATTTTAGCATTCAAATACATCTTGAATACAGAGACATTGGATTTGTGTCGTGTGAGAGACCCAATGTTAGTTTCAGTTTCGCTTTACCCTAAATGGTTTCGTTTTTGCTTGTCCCCTAGCTTCTTATATTTTTCATTTTTGTTCTTTTCTAAATACTGTTAAATTGAAATTATTTTTGTGGAGTGAGGGGAACTAAAATAGCCTAGCCTATGTTTATAGTGTACTGTAAATATTTCGCGACCTGGTGTCTTTCTGTATGTAATAATAAAATACGACTTAACGTTATAGGCCTACGCGATTTATCTTTTTTCTCTCAAAAATGCAATTTCATTTTACTTTAACCATCCAAAAAACGTTTTAAAATATTTTGATAAATAACTGAAAAAAGACCTTTTAAACCGTTTAACTGATTGTATTAATCGGTCAAAATTCTTGGTGAGCGCGGCTAAGGTGGTTCATCAAGTTCGTGGTATTACCAAAGAGTATAGAAGTACCAAGAGGCGAAACTCAATAGAACGCTCCATAGCAACAGTTCCGCCCATGACATAACTGTGCTGCCGCCATTTTGGACTGACACCTACACAAAACGCCGTAGAATAATACGAGCCAGTCGTGCTTGACCAACTTACAATGACTTATGTAAAGTTTGTATATATATGTATTTATATCTAAATTAAATATTATAGACAGGTCCCCTTCACCAATTGACTAGACTGTTTCATACTGCTTACTGTTTACCAAGTAAACCGATACAATTACTGCAAACCCTTTACTTACCCATATCTATGTTCTATTGTATTTTTTTCCTTGTTAAGTTAAAAACTTAATGTAGTGAAATAACCAGATTCGATGTTTGGTAGTGATAGAGTCAGACACACTCAAATTTATTTATTCACAATGTAATTTTTTTTTATTAAAAAATACATTTATAAAAAAATGGTACACATTCATAAAAAACTGTTCAAATTTATCACAAAATATGAACACCTAGCAACCATTGTCTCAAGGACTCCAACTATTGTGAGGTCTCTGTAATTTGTCATGTATTAAGTGAACACTGAACTGAAAATAGTAATAGATCAAAATCAAATAAGCAACAGAGATCAAAACCACCACCGGCAATTGTGTTAGAAGAGATTAAGAGAGAGAATATTTTATTTTATTTATTTATTTTTTTTTTGTTGCAAAAGTGACCTAAGTATTGAGAAATGTGTCCTAGCGTCTGTAAAAAACTGTATTAACTGTATATAAAATTCAACCCGCCAAAGTGGTCAGTGGGAGTGACTGTGTTACCCGCTACAGCTGAAATCAACCTGCATTTGGCGAGTTGGCGGATGTTAATGTCAAGCAGTCCTGCTAACAATTTAATATGCACTGTAAAATCAATTCATAGTTAAAATATTTCCCCTTGTTATTATTATTACGTTTGTGGATCACTTGGAAACCGATGAAACGCAAAATCATGCCTGGTGGATTGATAATTGCTGTAGTTTATTGCAGCACACTGCTTACGTTTCAGCCACTTGCTCGCTCGCATCTTCTACACACTTTTTGCAGGTGTCAGTCCAAAATGGCGGCAACGCCTCCGCAGCGCCATCTATAGACTGTTGCCCATATCAGTACAGAGTTTCGCCTCTTGGTACTTCTATACTCTTTGGTATTACCAGTCTTGGCGGGGACGACGGTCTTGCATAATTTGCAGACGACATTGGTCTGACTACGGTCAGACTTATAATATCCAAAAAACTGCCATACTGGCGAGCTGACTTTTCCTCTTTTATTTAAAATTTCCTCGCTCGATGCGGCACTCATTTTCTGCTTATGAAGAGGAATCCAGCAGACCAGCACGAGACAACGATATTGCGCAACGAAAGTTGATACTGTTACATGATTGGCTGTTAGCGTGTCACTCCCTACGTTGCTAGGTTACCAGAGAGCGAGTGCCTTTGTTAATGCAACCAAACTTGCTTCGCAACCTCTGTTTTCTTCCGACACAGAAGAATAAAAAATATCGAACGTTTTATCCAACACATTTTTTTATTGATATCGATCACGTGTTTATCGCGATACATATCGTTATCGTTTTATCGCCCGGCCCTACTGTCCATCCATCCGTTCGTCCGTCCATCTATCTATTTGTCCTTACACCCATCCATCCTTCCATGCATCCATCCGTCCATACATCTGTCCACCAGTACATCTATCTATCTATCTATCTATCTATCCATCAATGCATCCATCCATCCATACATCTGTATGTCAGTCCATCTATCTATCTGTCTGTCTGTCCGTCCATCTGTTCGTCCATCAATCTATTTATCCTTCTACCCATCTATCTATCCATCAATGCATCCATCCATCCATACATCTGTATGTCAGTCCATCTATCTATCTGTCTGTCTGTCCGTCCATCTGTTCGTCCATCAATCTATTTATCCTTCTACCCATCCATCCTTCCATGCATCCATCCGTCCATACATCTGTCCACCAGTATATCTATCTATCTATCTATCTATCTATCTATCCATCCATTGCATCCATCTGTCCATATACGTCAAGGTACATCTATCTATCTATCTATCTATCCATCCATGCATCCATCCATCATACATCCTCTATTATTGTCAGTCCATCTATCTATCTCTGTCCCGCGTCCATCTGTTAGATCCGTCAATCTATTTATCCTTCTACCATCCATCCTTCCATGCATCCATCCGTCCATGCATCTGTCATGGTATATCTATCTATCTATCCTATCTATCTATCTATCTATCCATCCATGCATCCATCAGATCCACATGTCATCCACCAATTACATCTATCTATCTATCTATCTATCTATCTATCTATCCATCCATCTATCTGTTAATTTATCCATCTATCCTTCTGTCCGTTCATCCGCTCATCAGTATATCTGTCTATTCATCTGTCCATCCATTCATTCCTCTGTCCATCTGTCTGTCATTCTATCTATCTATCTATCTATCTATCTATCTATCTATCTATCTATCTGTCTGTCCATCTATCTATCTATCTGTTTATCTATCTATCTATCTATCCATCCATGCATCCATCCATCCATACATCTGTATGTCAGTCCATCTATCTATCTGTCTGTCTGTCCGTCCGTCCATCTGTTCGTCCGTCAATCTATTTATCCTTCTACCCATCCATCCTTCCATGCATCCATCCGTCCATACATCTGTCCGCCAGTCTGTCCCTCCATCCACGCAACTCTCCGTCCACACATCTGTCCGCCAGTATATATATCTATCTATCTATCTACAGTGCCCTCCACTAATATTGGCACCCTTGGTAAATATGAGCAAAGACGGCTATGAAAATAAATCTGCTTTGTTTATCTTTATGATCTTACATTCAAAAAATTCACAAAATGCTAACCTTTCATTGAAGTAAAACAATTCAGTTGTCAGACACAACTTGAATTTCAAATGGGAATGGCTTCTGTGGTCAGATGAAACTAAAAATAAGAGCTTTCTGGCAGCAAACACTCAAGATAGGTTTGGTACAAAAAGTACCCCATGCCCACGGTTAAATATACTGCTGGATCTTTAATGTTGTGGGCTTATTTTCCTGCCAGAGGTCCTGGATATCTTGTTCAGATACATGGCATCATGGATTCTAGCAAACACCAACAGATAAAAAATGTAAACCTGACTGCATCTGTTAGAAGTTCTATAATGAGCTGTGGTTGGATCTTCCATCAGGACAGTGATCCAAATCAAACATCAAAATCAACACAAAAATGTGTCACTGAGCATAAAATGAAGCTTCTGCCATGGCCGTCCCAGTTGCCTGACCTGAACCCTATAGAAAATGCATGAGGTGAACTGAAGAGAAGAAGCACCAGCATGGAGCTGGGAAACTAAAGGATCTGAAGAGTTTCTGTATGAAGGAATGGTCTCTGATCTCTTGTCAGGTGTTCTCCAAACTCTTCAGGCATTAAAGAAGAAAACACAGAGCTGTTATCTTGAATAAAGGACATTGCAATAATTGGGTGCCAATAATTGTGGTCAACATGAACTACAGAAAAACATTTATTTCATAAAGAGATTTTCCCCCTGCTTTCCATGGTTTTACTTAAATGATAGGTTAGAATATTGTGAATTTTTTGAATGAAAGATTAAAAGGATAAACAATGCAGATTTATTCTTACAGCCACCTTTACTCATATTTACCAAGGGTGCCAATATTAGTGGAGGGCACTGTATCTATCTATCTATCCATACATCTGTCCGTCAGTCCATCTATCTGTCTATCTATCTATCTGTCTGTCCCTCCATCCATCCATCCATGCATCCATCCATCCATACATCTGTCCGTCAGTCCATCTATCTATCTATATCTGTTTGTCTGTCCGTCCACCCATCCATCCTTCCATGCATCCATCTGTCCATACATCTGTCCTTCAGTCCGTCCGTCCATCCATGCATCCATCAGTCCATACATCTGTCTGCCAGTCCATCTATCTAGCTATCTGTCTGTCTGTCTGTCTATCTGTCTGTCCGTCCATTCATTCGTTCGTCTGTCCATCCGTCTGTGTCTGTCTGTCCATCAGTCTATCCTTCCATTCGTCCATCCATCCATCTATCTGTCTATCTGTCTGTCCGTCTGTCCATGCATCCATCCATCATCTTGCATCCATACATCTGTCCGTCAGTCCATCGTTTTGTCTGTCATCCATCCATCCATCCATAAAATCTACTCTAATCAGCAGTGGCTCAGAAGCATAACAGGAGCAGGCATGATGGTTGCTGTAGATGGGCGTATGCTTGTATTTAGCTTAATAAATCAAATTAAAACAGGCACAGTGAAGTGAGAATAATTGCACTGACAGTGATAAAAAGATTAGATGTGAAATCAAGGAGAGACACAGCCTCACTAATGATACCTCGGCTCCAGTTTCAATATCCACCCCTAACACACTGAGGTCTTCAAATCTGTATAGATCTTGGGAAATGTGGTAACCATACAAGCTCTAAAGAGGCAAGCATAACGATAAAATCCTGGACTTGGTGAACCAATAACCTGCTTTTAACATGTTCTAACACAGGGGTGGTGAACGTCGGTCCTGGAGAGCCGCAGCCCTGCATAGTTTTGCTTCAACCCTAATCAAACGCACCTGAACAAGCTAATCAAGGTCTGAAGGGTTACTAGAAAGCTACAGGCAGGTGAGTTTTAATTAGGGTTGGAGCTGAACTCTGCAGGGCTGCAGCTCTCCAGGACCGGAGTTCGCCACCCCTGGTCTAACATGTTAGACAGACTGCATTAGATACTTAATCTCAGGCATTTTGTGGTGACAAATTAAGACAAAAATATAAAGCATGTCAAATATCAGACTACTGATGATTTGAACCTTCTAAATGTTCAATATTCAACCAATATCTATCCCAATACTTAACTAAATATATAACTTCTTTCTACTTTTAATTCATGTAACGCACATCTTGCTTTTACAGAATTACAGTGGATTTCAATGTCTCGTATTTGATCTCTAGGAGTTATCTAGAAGTTATATTTAGCACCTCATATTTAAATTATATATATATATATAAAATCTAGTAAATCCAATATAAAATTTGATACTATATTCATATATTAATTTAAGTAAAATGACTGTAAACCCTTGAAGCTATATGAAAATAAATGAAATAGTCTGTAATGCATACATGTGATTTTGTGAATGACTGAAATGTACATTTTCAATTATTTGACATTGGAAAAGATGAGATCATGTACGTTTACTTTTATAAGGATGGGGAGTGTGTCCTCTCTCTCGCAAATGCTTATAATTATCATATACTTACAAACATCAGACAAAGGCTGAAGACACTGACACATCTAACTACCTGGAATACACCTGGAGTAACTTGTTTGGGCTCGACAGTCTAATTTTGATCTAGTCACATGCTCTTGTAAGTGAGCGCTTGACTAGGTTGGTATAATGATCTTACAGACTAAAATTACTAAAAGTAATAGTAATTGTAAGCTTCGCTAATGCATGAGACAAATCTAATCATGTTGGTTTGGGGTTTTCCTGGGTTCTGGGGTTTTGTAAGTTTACTGGATCAAGCCGTTCGTATCATCTGCAGACAAATTAGGACATCTTCAAGCCAGCTCTGTATTACAGTGTGCCGACCATCCGGCTGATGATTCACTCCCTTATGGTCAGTTTCATACCCAACCGAATCATTTCAAACTTTAAAATAAAGGCAGCAGGCAGCGAATGTTATTTTTACCAAGCCGTTTGGGGTTTTGGGTGAGTTCGTTTTAATTTCAGCGGTAAATGAAGTCACTGAAGAAGCCTGTTATGGCTGCTGTCCTCTGCATGCTCTGCACTGGAGACTGAGGTAATGGATCCTCCATTCATGTGTTCTCCCACTAGAGAGAGACATACTGCGCAACTGATGCTGCTTGTTTTATAGGCTGGAATGTATGACATTGAAATGAGGCTTATGTTCCAGTGTACAGTGTCATTATTTACCACAGAAGGCTGTCAGGCCTGAAATTACATTTAGGTTACATTCAGCCCATATGTAAACACGGAAAGAGGGCAAATATTAACTCAGAATAATATACACAGCCATAAAACTAATTTACGAACTTATGGAATGATAAAGTCCTAATCTAATTTCTAGTCATCTAGTTGATGTAATTTTTCAAAAACATGTTTTACATTTATTTAAATAAACTCTCTATCAGTGTTGGGTAAGTTGCTCTAAAAGAGTAATTAATTACGACACAAATTACTACTTCATCAGTGTAATTAGATTACTAACTATCAACATCACAATTGCACAAACAAGTCTTACAATGTACAAGCAACATTTCACAAGGAATATACACTATCTATTTTTTTGTCATTTATTTTTCATGTATTCATTTTATTTAAAAAGAAAAAGTATACTTTAAAATAATTTACATTAACTCCTTAAAAAGTAACTACTGACCTATCATCTGTCTATCCATCTATCTATCTATCTATCTATCTATCTATCTATCTATCTGTCACAATTGCACAAGCAAGTCTTAAATTGCACAAACAATATTTACCATAGTATCTATTTTTAGTCATTTTAGTCATTTGTTTTTCATGTATTCATTTCCTTTAAAAAAACAGCATACTTTTAAATTTTCAATTAAATTACATTAAATTAACTGCTTAAAAGGTAACTACTGACCTACAAACTATCTATCTATCTATCTATCTATTGCACAAGCAAGTCTTAAAATGCACAAGCAATCACCATTTATCATCTATTTTTTTGTCATTTTAGTCATTTATATTTCATTTTTATTTTTACTTTAAAATAATTTACATTAACTCATTAAAAGGTATATCTATCTATCTATCTTTGTCTGTCTGTCTGTGCGTCTACACGGAGTCTTTAGAATGTCACATATTTGTTAGTGGAAACAACAGCGATTTAAAAGTCTTCAGGGATTATTTTCTTAACTCTCCGTGTTGTTTCGCTCAGAGCTATTGGATTTCTGGCCAGCCCACAGCGCGCAACAGGTATATGCCCCCATGCATGGGGCAGGTTGAATCTATTGCCCCGATTTCCTGTCACATGATTTGAAATAGGATCCCTACTTTTTCTGCTATCTGTCTTGTGTGTGAGTGTCTGGGGGCAGCGCTGATCTGCTTAGAAGTTCAGACGCTCTTAACGCGGACGCGCAGCGAGATTTCATGACATTCAGCTGCTCACTGCATCAGCTCGACTGACCTGACTGGACTCGGAACACTTCACCTGCGAGAAGAGAGGAAGAGAAGGTGTTCAGATCTCGTATAGCCTACTACAGAAGAGCGATGGATTCGTGGAGAATCGCAGCTTTGCTCCTTGCTGCCTGCCTCAGCTCGTCAGCTTCAGACCACTTCGACACGGGTTAGTTCTCAACTCTTATGAACTGTAACTTTGTGCATTCTGGTGGTTGTTGGGCTTTTATGAGATGTTTCTTAGACTAGTGCATTGCGTTGCGCTCGCATTGTCCCGACTCCAGTCTTGAGATGAGCAGCGGCGTGCAGCGCGTTCTGTCACTTTTCTTGCCTTGTCTTGCCTCTGGTTCAGTTTTATGAATCACAATCCATTTCGCGCTAAATAATTACCAGAACCCTCTTTGATCGCTGTTTTGCAGTTGATGGATCTTCAGCTAGAGCCAAGTCTTGAAAAATGAAACTTATTCAAACTGTTTCATCTGTATTTAATAAATGTATCACATATCCGTGTATAAAGAATCTTAAAGCGGATTTTAGTGGCGAGAGTGTTAAATATTATATACATACATACATATACATATATATATATATATATATATGTATGTATGTGTATATATATATAAATATATATATATATATATGTGTGTGTATATATATATATATATATATATATATATATGTGTGTGTATGTATGTATATATATATATATATATCCCACCAAAATACCAGTTTTGTCACTGCAAAACCCCAATAGGGAATCTCACTCAAAGAGAGATGCTTTCAATATCTTATTTGATGACACAGTGGTGACTGAAAACCACAAGTTACCACAGTTTTATTTTACTAGCATGAACCACAGTAACAATGCTGTTTTGGCAGAAACTATTGTTTCCATTGTAAATATCTGTAAGAGATCTCTTTGTGTCATCGACTAATTAAACTGGTTTTGGGATTACAAAAAAACCTAGTTATCTCTTACTGACAGATTTACTCCTCTCTACTTTGATGCTCTGTACTGGATGTCTTTTAGGTTTTTCTCTCAAGCAACTCATTCTGCTTGTTTTTACTGTCTTTACTGGCTAGTTATGTCCTTTTCAGATGATATACAGTAGCTGAAAGCTCAACAGCAGATTATTTTCCCTTAGAAACCACAAATCCAATAAAAAGTATACCTTTCTATGAAGTGAACTTGAGACTTTTAATTGTATCATAAATCCATCTGCAGCATCAGACAACCTTTAGGAGTTAGGCACAATGCATGCATATTCTCTCTATGCAAAACCCACATTTTTGGCATATTTGAATGTTAGCAACGATCACATAAAGCAAACGTCTTGCCAGATAAACAGCAAGTGCAACATGTTTTCCATGGTTGTGGATGGAATCGTGACGTCAACAACCAGTCGACCAATCAAAGTGCGTGGCAAGACAAAACAATGTTCATTTTAGGGAATTTTTCTGTCTTTTAGAATGAGAAAAATTAGATATAGAATAGAATCTCTTTTGTTATGGTTGTAAGATAATTGACTGCTTTATCCAGCTTTTTGTCCAAAATCTGAAATATTATTATAATATAAATAAATTTGTTACCATTACACACTATACTAATATTAACTTAAAAGTTAATATGAATGTCGTGACTTAGCTTAAAACGGTTTGTTTTCCTAGATTTCAGGTAGTTAAAAGCGCCTCTAATTGAAAAATCGCCCTGTAGTAAATGAATCTGACTTGACTGAAATGTATAAGCTGCTTGCATTGATTATAATGGGAGTGCTGTAGCTTGTCGCATCGGTTCACTACCAGCATAAGCTGTAATTTGTGTTGTGTTTCAAGTCTCAGAAGCAAATCCCCTACGCTCTCTTTTAATTTTTTTTGTTTAATTATAGCCTTTGATTCAAATGACAGGTTAGGCTATCTGGGCGATGCGTAAGCACTGCCGTCTATAGTATACCTATGCATTAGCAATGTATTTAAAGCTGCTTTCCAGAACACATTCATAATAATTATTCATGCTTTTGGCTGACTTATTCCTCTTTACAAGTCTTTTCTACCATCTTGTGACACGGTGACTAATTTTGACAGGTTTATGGCTAATTAGTGCTGTAATAATTAATAAGGCATGTAGTAACACGTCCATCCACCCAGAAGTTTGAGTGTTTTGCAGTAAAACATCATTTAGTGAAATGACTTGATGGCTCATTGCATGTTCCTTGTATTTCCATATAAAATCTAATGAAAATCATTCAACAACAGTGAGTCAGAGCAACAATTTGCACTCTGTGCTGTCAACTTGTAAATATGATTATTTTATTAATCACATGAATTAAGTGCATGTGTTCTTGTACTTGCTCTTTTGAGGTGTTTTAGGGAGTCATAATTGTCAGTGCATTTGTTAGGCCTTCAGTTCTCCTTTTCTGCAAATCAGTAATTGATATTTGATTGGTGAAAAGGCATTCTGTTGCTCATGTCTATGTGTGAAAAGACATGCAGATTAAAACGTGTGAATGATAAAGCACTTCACAGCTTAAATGAAGGTGTGAGGCATTTGAAAGAGAGCATCATGGCATCTCTGTGTTTTCATTTATACTGCATTAATGCTGTCCTCAGGAAACCCTCAGTTTGTTGCCTTTTACTTTATATTGCGCGAATTAAACGCCTTTGCTTTTAAAGTAGTTCACTTCCAGAACAAAAATTTACAGATAATGTACTCACCCCCTTTGTCATCCAAGAAGTTCTTTCTTTCTTTAGTCGTAAAGAAATTGTGTTTTTTGAGGAAAACATTTCAGGATTTCTCTCCATATAGTGGACTTCTATGGTGCCCCTGAGTTTGAACTTCCAAAATGCAGTTTAAATGCAGCTTCAAAGGGCTAAAAACGATCCCAGCCAAGGAAGAAGGGTCTTATCTAGCAAAACGATCGGTTGTTTTATACTTTTTAACCTCAAACGCTCTGTCTGGTCTACCTCTGCATGAACTGTTTTTTCCGACTCATGACAGTTAGGGTATGTCGAAAAACTCCCAACTCATTTTCTTGTCCAACTTCAAAATCGTCCTACATCGCTGCAGAAGTACCGACCCAGTGTTTACAAAGTGAACATGCAAAGAAGGTCAAACACCCTTCACAAAAAATGATAAAACGGCGATGGATGACGATTTTGAAGTTGGAGGAGGAAATGAGATGGGAGTTTTTCGACATACCCTAACTGTCTTGAACCGGAATGCACAGAGTTCACGCAGAGCTAGATAAGATGGGCATTTGAGGTTAAAAGTAAAGGGGCACCATAGCAGTCCATTATATGGAGAAAAATGCTGAAATGTTTTTCTCAAAAAACATAATTTCTTTGCGAATGAAGAAAGAAAGACATGAACATCCTGGATGACAAGGGGGTGAGTACATTATCTCTAAATTCTTGTTCTAGAAGTGAGCTACTGCTTTAAAGGAATAGTCCAGCTAAAATCCAAATTTTCTGAAAATGTACATTAAATGATTTTTTCTTCATCAGAACAGAATCCTTTGCAGTGTATGGGTGCCGTCAGAATGACAGTCCAAACTGCTGATAAAAACATCACAGTAATCCATGTGCATCAGTCAATGAAAGCAATATTATGGATATCGAAGCAACGATTTAAAGTTAAAAACATCATAATGATGAATTTATATATTACAAACATGCAGCTTTTCACTTTTCAACAAGACATTAATTGATGCACTGGAGTCCTGTGGTTTATTGTGATGTTTTTATCAGCTGTTTGGACTCTCATTCTGACGACACCCATTCACTGCAGAGGATCCGTTGGTGAGAAAGTGTAATGCAAAATTTCTCCAAACTTGTTCTGATGAAGAAATAAACTCATCTGCATCATGGATGCCCTGAGGGTGAGTAAATCTGCAGCCAATTTTCATTTTTGGGTGAACTATTCCTTTAAGAGCAGGTTGTACCTGCACCATGTCCAGTCTGTATTCCCTCAGATGAATGATGTATTAAATGAATAGAGAGTTATTCATGGCCTTTGAGAAGACGAAGCAGTGCGTCTGTGTCCAGGCAGGATCTCGTAAAGTGAATTTGGGTTTAGCTGATTGATGTTGTTGACTGGAATGAAGTAAGTAGTTCCCAGACAGAGTTAGGAAGGGTTTATAATGTCCTTCTCATTCCTGTTTCAGATGCAAAGACAGATACGTTATTAGTTAAATGTGGACCTGGCGATACTTGTTTTGCTGTGTTTTTCTATGAAAACAAAATGTGCTGAGTGTGAAAATGAATGGAATGGTCATGGCTGAAGGGCAAACTGAAGACTTCAAAGCATCAGCAATTTTGGTTAAGTTATTAAATCCGTGTCATGCCTTGTCTGTCGTGATAGTTTCGTCTTTCATCTCGTTTCAAAAGGCGACGCGAGCACCATGTGGCTTATTGGTCCCGACCAATCGTGAGAAATTAACATGGAGTTATCTGAAATGAGATCTCTGATTACAATCAGCATCATTTAGAGTTATTTTTGTTCTCGAGAACGTGTGATCAACTGAATCAGCACTTCATCTACAGACTCTCTGACTGAATTCGAATCTATCTAATCTTGCAAAGTAGCTGAAAAAAGGAATTCCAGGAACTCAAATACTGGTCGATGTTGCATCCAAATTGTCATCTGTTACATGAAATCACAATCAGTCGACTACATCACTGTCAGTCAGCGAAAGCATGATGAAACCACACGATGCTACCATTGCTGAAAGTGTTAAAAGAGGGATTTGTTGCCATATTGCATTAGCGTTTGTTTGACAGGTCCTTCATCGGTTCTGGACTCATCTCTCTCCTGCTTTTTGGCAGCTTGCCATTGCTGGCTAGCTCTCTCCTCCGTCTTTATTCTCCCTCGATCTTTGTCTGTCTCTCTTGTTCTCCTCCTCTTTTTCTTGCCGGGGCTGTTTGGAGTGAAGCGCCTGTGCTTTGTCTTGTGTCTTCACTCAAAGCCGCTCTGACAGTGAAGTATGGCTTGGGAGGGAAACAGTAGCCAGGTGGTCGGAAATGTGGGCAGGGGAAGAACTTTTGTACTTTTTCTGTCCCTTTAACCACTTCCTTTTTTTCTTTTTCTTTTTGTGTGTACTTGTTTAGAAAGTACTCCCGCATTGACCTGATGGAGTTCATGACTATTATTTGAAGACTGTAAATGTATGATTTATTTTTTTAAGGATTTAGTTTTTTTTTTCTTGCTTTTGTTTGTTTTTGTTCATCCACGTAAATTGCATGCTGTCAAAAACATTTCAAAGCCTTGACTAGTTTTTCCTGTGAAACTCGCTTGTCATGGCCTGTTTACTTTAATGTATATTTGTATGTTATGTGTGTTATGTGTGCGTGCCTTTGTGAGAGAACATTTCAAATTGTATGTTTAGTCTTGTACTCCAGCTTACGCTAGTAGCTCATTCAGTATGTACAGAGGTTGAAACAAATGTGAAATAAATGTTCTTACTCTAGTAAAATTTAAATATGCTAAAATGTATATGAAATACATTTATTTCATGTCAAGTATGCTACAAAACATTTACATATTTATGTATTTAATAAAAATACCCTGCTTAAAGACTGCTAAATTGGAACAACAAATGTTGTGCTTAATGTACTTTAATTATGTGGAAGTAGTGCTGAAGTCCAAGTAAAGATATACTTAGGTATATTTGATTGTGCTAAAGTGGAACTATTGCAAGTATAGTTGAGGTACACCTTAAATATCTTGTGTGTAAAGGCTGAAATAATTCAAAGATCATACAGTCCTCATCAATAGTGACATTAAAACACATTTTAGGCTTAATATTAATAAATTTGCATTGTGCACAAGTATTACTCCCAATTATAGTTTTTATATCATTTAGTCTCAAGTGATATTAACTACTATACTTAATAGGAAATAAATGTATTTATATTCTTTTTTTTTACTAGGGCAATAATTATATTTGTCTTGTTTCGCAGTAAAAAAAAAAAAATAAATAAATAAAACAAGATATTTTCAATATTGAGAAGCAAAATTACATATTTCAATTTTTTGTTTCAAAATGTAATTTTTAAGTTTAATTAAGTGTATTTGGTTTTATATCATTGGGAAATTGTTTTTTTTTTCCTTGCATAAATTATTGTGAGATTTTTGCTTAAATGAAGAAAAACTGCCAGTGTATTAAGAAAGAGTAAATGTTCTATTTTTGGTTGTACTTAACTTTGCTTAAAAAAAGAATAAGAAATAAAATAAATACAATTTAAACCTTAATATCTCATGTACTCTTGCTAATTAAAAATGTATCTTTTTAGAATATTTTTCACAGAAGAACAAGGCAAAAAAACCCCAAAAAAAAAACGGAATAATGGCTGCTGAAAATTAAGCTGCAATAAATTATATTTTAAACTTGTGACCCTGGACCACAAAACCAATCATAAGTGTCAATTTTTCAAAATTGAGATCTGAAAGCTGAATAAATAAATTTTCCATTGATGTATGGTGTGTTAGCACAGGACAATATCTGATCTGAAAATCTGGAATCTGAGGGTGCAAAAAAAACAAAAAAAAAACTAAATATTGAGAAAATTGCCTTTGAAGTTGTTCAAATGAAATTCTTAGCAATGCATATTACTAATCAAAAATTAAGTTTTGATATATTTATAGTAGGAAATTTACAAAATATCTTCACGGAACATGATCTTTACTTAATATCCTAATGATTTTTGGCACAAAAGAAAAATCAATAATTTTGACCCATGTATTTTTGGCTATTGCTACAAATATACCCGTGTTACTTAAGACTGATTTAGTGGTGCACGGTCACATATATTCAATAATAATAATTAAAAAAAATATATATATATATATATATATTTTAATATGACATTTAGTTACAAAACACAAATATTTGAGTTTATTGAGATCATTGACTTTGGTTTGGTTTGATTAGAATGCACATTTCTCCTATAAATAACGTGATAGTGATTTTGAATCAATACAAGGGCCTCTCATAATGTTTAACCACTCACATATCTTTCTATGTATCTGTGGTGCAGAGGTGGTTAGCTGAGAGTGCTTCTTCTAATTTAGCAACAGAAATACCCACATCAGAGACTGTCGTTTCAGAGGGCACTGGCATTCCTTTGGTCCCTACATTTCCCAGAAATCCTTCCACCCATTTCCTGCCAGCATATCCTCACATTTACACACAACAGGCTGTAATTACCCACCCAGCTGATCTGATCCAGAACCAACCACTGAGAAACATGGAACACAAAGATGCCTCTGTAACCAAAAGTGACACAGTATACAGGCCGCGCTTCTCCTCTGGACAGAGACGCAGCCTGTGGTCACTTCTGTCAATCCCTGTTTCTGACTCCGTTTCTATGGGAAACTAAGCAGAAAATAAGCGGACAACACGTCATGTGTTAATGACAATACCTGAGTGCCAAGTTTGACCAGGATGTGAGGTGCCAAAAAAGTCTAAATGAACTCAAATATTTCTCAGCCGGTTCTACCAAGATGAAACTATTATCCGAGCTTTGCTACGCACAGAAAAGTTTAAATTCTATTTTCTTTTTATCTTGCCTCTGTATATGCATATTAATGTAGTGTTTATGAGCGCAGTTGCTTTGTTTACAGCGGTAACCAAGGAAACACTATATTGCCCCTGTTTCATAAGCGCCACCTGCTGTCAGAGTCTCATTCAGCCCATCTGCTGTTTTTGTTTCGTGCAGATGTTTTATGTAGTACAGTTTCACAAAACTAAAGTCAGACCATTCTGTTTTTGCTTCAGATTTCAAAATTATACAGTGTGATTTAAATTAAAAACTGCTCATGCTGCATATATGCAGCATCTTTGTTTGGATCGTGATTAAAATGCAGTGGTTGACTCTAATTTTAAATGGAAAGAGCAGGAGAAGTGTTACACGAAGAGATTTCTTTTATTAGTGTTATTTATTTATTTGATTTGGGGTCTGTTTTAAAAAAAAAGAAATGTGCAGCAGTTTTTCCAAACAATAATAAAACAACACCTTTTCATTTATAATTTTTCTTAAATCTAATTAAAAAAGAAATTGTAAGAAAATCGTGAAATCAATAGCGTGAACTGTTACATCCCTACTAAATGATTTTTAAAAATATATTAAAATAGATCATTTATAGAGACTTCTTTCTAAAACATTAATACAATAAAAATATAACATATATATAAAAATTTTTACCAAAAAATTTAGACAATTTAAAAGAAAATACTGAAAATGTCAGACATATGTATGTTTATTTATTTATAAGCCTTTGGGAGTATAAGAGACTTCTTTCTAAAACAGTAACAAAATAAAAATATAACATTTATAAAAAAATTTTACTGTCAAATTTTTTAAAAAATACAAAAAATTTACCGAAAATAGAGCATTTTCAGACCTTTATAAATAAATAAATAAATAAGCCTTTGGGAGCATAAGAGACTTCTTTTTAAAACATTAATAAAATAAAAATATAACATTTCTAAAATTTTACCAAAAAATTTACAGTTTAAAAAAATGTACTGATAATTTTCTGAGTATTTTCAGACCTTTATTTAATTGCATTGACTTAATAGACTTAAAAATATAACATTTATAAAAAAATTTGATCAAAACATTTATTGAAACATTAAAAAAATTACAAATATTTATTGAAAATGTACCGAAAATAGAGTATTTTCAGACCTTCATTTATTTATTTATTCATTTTTATTTATTTACTTATAAATAAATAGGGAGCATAAGAGACTTCTTTATAAAAAATTAGTAAAATAAAAATATAACATTTACTGACTATTTAAAAAGTTCACCGAAAATGAATCAAAAGTAAGTTATTTTGAGACTTTTATTTATTTATTTAGAAATAAATAAAGGTCTGAAAATAGTCTATTTTCAGTAAAATTTCTGTAAACTTTTTACATTTTTTGATATAAATCAAAAATGTTCTATTGGTACATTTAAACTTGTGAATCACAAGATTATAATTTTTTATAATTATTATTTATTTATAAATAAATAAGCCTTTGCAAGTATAAGAGACTTCTTTCTAAAACATAAAAAAAACTTTTACCAAAAAAAAAAAAACATATTTTCAGACCTTTATTTATGTGTTTGTTTGTTTGTTTGTTTATTCATTCATTCATTTATTTATAAAACATCCTGCACATTTTTGAGTGACAAATCATTGAATTGTTCTGGACTGATTCACTGAATTATTTGATTGATTAATTTGATTCAGAAATAAATTGCATATAAATTTTAAAAACGTTCTATTGATACATTTACTCTCGTGAATCACAAACCTCAAGCTTATAATTTATTTTTTACAGTTATTATTATAGTTAAACACATACTGGATTGTGTAGAATAAAGTTTGGCTAATGGTACGTGAGTCTATACAAGAGATTTACAGTGGTCATCTGTGTCCCTCTCATTTTGTTTGATGTTACACCATGGGTCAAAGGTCAAGCCTTAGTCGACCTAGGGATAGTTAGGAGCTTCTGTTCTGTACCTGCTGCCTGCTCAGACCTGCTCAAACCAGTTCATTCCCTTAGAGGCTGTTAAAAAGTATTTTATCTTAAGCTATGAATAACAATAAACACAAGCCTGTATTTTAATTAATGCTTTCTCTAGTGTTAATTTCACAATACCCTGATGTAGGTCAGATGTCAAAACTGGTCTCAAATCTGCATTTCTCTTTTTTTGTTGTGTTTCGCACAGCAGTTTTTGTGTTTTGCTAAAGCTATATCTGACACTGTTATTTTCTCAGAAGTATGCAAAGGTCAGTGAGAGGCGAAAGAGAGACAGACAGCGGGAGAGAGATTGAGATCTGCTTAACCACCATCACGGTATCCAACATGCTGAGATATGTCAGATGCCTAGTTTAGAAAAATATCCATATTTATAAACATGAATTTGGAATGTGCTTGTATAATGTTGGCGAGCGAGAGAATACCTCAGCCGCCTCCCATGCTGCCGCTTTCTGTCTGCGGCCATTTATTTTGGCTCAGGATGTAACAGCCCATGCCATCCACTCACGACTTCCTGTTGACCTCTGATTGGCGCCCTACGGAGTCTGTACGGGTCAAAAGGTCAGCTATATCTACCTACTGTCACGTAGAGATGAGTCAGGATGATCGACTAGTCGTTAGATGGTTAATCGATCTATAAATAATCCCAAAAAATAATCCAGGTTATGATTAAGAGATGTAAATAAGAGAATACATCATCACTGATTGCTACACGAGGATATGTTTACCATTGATGTTACATTAGTGCAATGAGAAACACTGAACATGTGTTTTCGATTACACATGTGATTTTGTTCTTTAAGACGTGTCATGTTATTGGGAGAGTCTGGAAGGCTTACACTTGTTTAATCTATACTATCACTCATCAACTGTCCAAAATCCAGCTGTCAGGGTGTGATTGCTCGGTGCCTGCAGTGCCATAAAACTGAGTGGCAAAGTGAGTAACTCCTGTCTGACTTTGAATGAGCTGATAAAACCTGACAGGAATGATAGCTGTGTGAAGAGTGGGAGTGAGAGAGAAAGCGATATAGGGAGAGCAACGCCTCGGTTAGGTTTTCATATCAACTCTGTCTAATTCAAAAGAGCGGTGGAAGACAGCGGAACATTAAGCTGTCAGGCAGCTGCACCCGTGTTAGGAAGTGTCTGTGGATGTATGTCTCTTTATTCATGTATAGTCATGCACAAAGCCTATATGTTATCACACTATGTAGTTATTTTTATGGAAATTCTGTATTTTTATTGACCTAATAATTAAACGTAATTTAATATATAAAGCATTTGTTATTGACATTATATATATTAAAAGTTATTTAATTGTAATCATTTCTCAGTAAATATAATTTAATACATAAACTATTTTAATAATATCATTGGTATTTTAAATGTCATTATTTATGAAATTATTTTAAATTATATATAATTATTATGTCAATCAAAAATGTTGTTTTTTAATTATTTACCCTGTTCTGAGTGATATAATAATAAAATATCATTTTAACCATATTTAGGGATAAAATAATTTCATTTAATACATAAACAGTCTGTCAATGACATGATAATTAAATATGATTAAATGATTTAATAAATATTGATATTATATATTTCATGATATTTAGCTACAAACCATTTATCAGTGATATAATAATTAAACATCAGTTAAAATCTAAAACAATTTTCACTCATTATAATAATTTAATATCATTCCATACATAAATGTTTATGAAATATAATAATAAATAGCATTTATTGCATGAACAATGTTTTATTGATATTATATATGAAATTATATGTAATTATACGTCAGTGATTCTCATTTAATTTAGCATTTAATAAATTAAATATTCTGATTATAGCAATTTAAGATAATATAATATATAAACCATTTTGTGATTTAAAAAATAAATATAATTTAATACGTAAACCATTATATATATAATCTCATTTGTATTTTTATTGTCATTATATATTAAATTATTTATAATTATAAAATTGTATATAATTATTTCAATGAAAAATGTTTATATATATATTTTAATTATTAACAGTTTCTGAGTGATATAATAACAAAATATAATTTTAACTATATTTAGAGATAAAATAATTTAATTTAAAATATACACAATCTGTCATTGTCATGATATTTAAATATGATTAAACATAATTTAATAAATACTGATATTATATATTAAATTCTGTTTAACTACTATCCATTTTTCAGTGACATAATACTTAAATATAGTTTAATACATAAACCATTTTAATAATATCCTTTATAGATATCACTGGTATTTTTATTGTTATTATAAATTATTTATTTCAAATGATATATAATTGTCAATGAAAAATGGTCTATATATTATTTTTATAATTATTAACAGTTTCTGAGTGATATAATAACAAAACATCATTTTAACCATATTTAGTATGGAGGGCCAAATTACTCAAAATTAAATAATTAAATAAATGTTGAAATATATAAATAATTTGTTAAATGCATCATTTAATTATTGAAAGCATAAATAAATGTATAAATATTTATTTAAATATATTTTTTATTTAATTATTTATTAATTTAAGTATTTATTTAATTATTTATTTAAATATATTTTTGTTTAATTATTTCTTTATTTATTTATATATTTATTTATTTACGCATTTATTTATTGCCTCCACATTTCATTTTGAGGTTTGCGGTTGTCGGCACGTCACTCAACAATAGTGGGCGTCACCTTTCCAGCTCGATTACTTTGGTCTTTCTAGTTCAGGCGCCTTTTTCATGTTTTTCGCATCACGAACTATAGCTGATCGAGGATGGTACAGTAAATGATCTGTCGTTGACTCTTGCAGATGAAGTGACATGACATCTGACAAACGGAAGCCATTAGCACACGCCACAATGCTCAGTGGCACCAGAGTGGCACAACCGCTGACACTTCCGGTTTTCACTGACATGAATCAGCAGAGTGACATGTGCCACTGACACTCTTACTGAACATGTTACTGTATCGTTGACAGCTGGAGTAAAACGTTGTCTGTGAAACACGCACTTAACTGCAGAACGATATTTCACTGATGACGCGTTTCTATCAAATGTAGGATTAGTTACATCGCGGAATTGACTTGTATGTATTTGCTTGTGTGACTGTGCCGATGGATTGTGTCAGTGTCGCGGCACCTCGACTGACTCTCACTCTGCCGCTGTCAGCCGGAGAATAACAGAGTAGACTGTCTAACACACACACTCAGCGCAGAACGGTCCTTCATTGATGACACGTTTCGGTTTCTGTCCAGCATTTTCATTACCTCGTGCAGTTAATTTGTACAACAACTTAGGCTTCTTCATGTGTTTAATATTTGTCTTGTCTCCTTTTGTTTACCTGAATGTTTTGACAAATACTTCACAATAAAATCACATTGTTATAAGATGGTTTCATTTCATATTGCATAATGCTATAAAATATTTTAAGTATTAAAGCCATACATGAGATAGATTGCTTGCACGCCGGTAGGTGTCACGTCAGGATCAAAGTTTACAATAACGGATGCGAATGCGGTATTCGTAATGACCCATGATATAGATTGATATAGTGTGTTTCCGCGACATACGGTGACATTCCGCGACACTGACACAATCCATCGGCACAGTCACACAAGCAAATACATACAAATCAGTTCCGCGATGTAACTAATCCTACATTTGACAGAAAGGCGTCATCAATGAAATATCGCTGTGCAGTTAAGTGCGTGTTAACATGTTCAGGAAGAGTGTCAGTGGCACATGTCACTCCGTGTTGATTCATGTCAGTGAAAACCGGAAGTGTCAGCGGTTGTGCAACTGAGCATTGTGGCGTGTGCTAATGGGTTCGGTGCATCAGATGTCATGTCACTTCATCTGCAAGAATCAACGACAGATCTTTTACTGTACCATCCTCGCTCAGCTATAGTTTGTGATGCGAAAAACATGAAAAAGGCGAAGTAGAAAGACCAAAGTAATCGAGCTGGAAAGGTGACGCCCACTATTGTTGAGTGACATGCCGACAACCGCAAACCTCAAAATGAAATGTGGAGGCAATAAATAAATGCAGAAATAAATGTGTAAATAAATAAATAAATATTTAAATAATTAAATATGAAATATTTAAATAAACAATTAAATAAATAGATGTGTAAATAAATACATGCATAAATAAATATTTAAATAAATAAATAATTAAATCAATGTTTAAATAAATAAATATTTATACATTTATTTATGCTTTTAATAATTAAATGATGCATTTAACGATTTATTTATATATTTCAACATTTATTTAATTATTTAATTTTGAGTAATTTGGCCCTCCATAATTTAGGGATCAAATCATTTAATTTAAAATATAAACAATCTATCATTGACATGATACTTAAATGTGATTAAATATTAATATGATATATTAAATTATATTTAACTACTAACCATTTCTCAGTAATATAATTATTAAATATCAATTAATGCATAAATGTTTTAGAGATATAATAATCAAATAGCATTTAATAAATAATTTTTCATTGATATTATATATTAAATTATGTAAATGATTCTCATTGAAATGAATTAAATATCATTTAATATATAAAATATTTTGATTATAGTAATTAAATATAATCTAATATATGAACCATTTGTGCTATAAATAAATATTATTTAATATATAAAGCATTGATATAATAAATTATATTTAATTGTGTTTAATATAAATTAGAAATGGTTTATGTATTAAATTATATTTAATTGCTATATCGATGAAAATAGTTAATTCAATAAGTCATTGGAAGCATTTTTTTTAGCATTTTAATTGTTGTTGCTACCCTTTTATAAATCTGTGAGGGGGGGTTTTAAGGGGGGCTTTACACCTTTTACACCCATGGTGAAATCAGTGTGGTGCATCAAACCACCTGTAGACCATTTTCACTTCAGAAATATATTCTATATATATTCTTCCCAGCACTATAACTGACACTAATGGAATCTGAATCTAACCAAACATCACATCTTTAGGGTGTAAAACCACTTTGGACTACAGGATCCACCACATAAGAGGAGTGTTTCCCTTTATTATTTCTGTAGCATAGCTCCCCCATCCTCCCTGTCACTGTCCTCCCTTTTACACGCATCTCTGCGGTTTTGATCTGAAAACTGTTACGCTTGTGCAAGCTTCACAAGCTTCTTTACTTCTCTCTGACATTTGCAAATGCCTGGAGACAGAGCTTGTCATATTCAATTGGAATTTTCTCACACTCTTCCTCTCTCGGTTTTTCACGTTCTCTTAAACTAACAGAGTAAAAAAGTCTCCTGCGCACTCAACAATAAATGAATTCATATCAAATTGGTTCATAAGCGAAATTTTGGCCATTTGCATAGGGAGTGCCTGGCGAGCGCTCTAGGAAAAATGCAAAAAAGCATATGAAAATTGTATGAGATAATGACTGTTTTCCAAACTGCTATTGGTTCGTGAGGCTAAATTAAAATACATACAGTATCTAGCTCTGCTGCGGTGCTTAGAGAAAAAAGCTGAGCAGCTAAAACAAACAATAGTGCCAGCAGCATGCAAACACATCTGTCTGGACGTTAAGTAGTTATCTACACTGCTGATCCAAGCAAATGCTCTTCTGAAACCAACAGCGTTTTTTGTAATGGGTTGTTCCAGTTCTCTCTAGGGGAGAATGAGATTAGACGGCGCTTTGAAAGTCTTCGAGGGGCTTTTTATCTTCGTCTGGCCGTGTAATAGAGCTGAAAACATTTAAAATGCAGTAGTATTCACTAGGGATTTTTAAATGGCGGTAAAGTCAGCAGATGCTCGACAAACGCACCGAGGAGATGCTACCAATTGTAGTTGAGTTTGTGGAAACTGCCCATTATCTGAAGGAAGTCCTCTAACGTTCCCACATCTCTGAAGACCAAATCTGAACCTTCCCAAACAAGCAAACATGTACTTATGTGGTGTTTTGTGCAGTTATGATTTCAAAAGCCATGACCAATATCATAATAGTAGGATATTGAATTGCCACGGAGAGGGACATGACCTGTCCTGTGAACTCCCTCACTTTTATGCGAACGTTGACTTTGGTTCTCCGCCACTGGCCAGAGAGCTCTAAAGGAAGAAGAAAAGGGCAAAAAATAAAACCGGCGGGCCGCCCTTCCCCGAATTCACTTGCTCGAGAGCCCAGAAAGACTTTTGTGGCAAAGAAGCAAATTGTCACCTTCCCTTTTCTTTTCGCGGGAAACTGTGACATGGAACAACAGGAAGAGCATTGTGGAGGGTCAGATACTTGTGGTGGGGATGAAATAACTTTGTGTTTTGCAGTTCAGGCTAACTTGCAATTATATGAGGATTTAGGCTATTTTATTCATCTCGGAAACTTTCAACTGTGTTTCATTTAGTCAGAGTCGTTTAACTTGAAAAGAGCCCATAACCTTTTGATTTGAAGGGACGGGTTACCCAGAAATAAAAAAAATTTGTCATGATTATATTCACCCAAACCTGTATGATTTTCTTTCTTCTGTAGAACACAAAAGAATATATTTTGAAAATGGTTCAGTGTTTTTTGCCTCAATATAATGAAAATGAATGAGGTCCATTTTTGTTTGGGCCCCATGGACTTTCATTATACAGACAGAAACCGATTAAAATCCTCAGAATTTGTCATCAGTTTCCAATTTTTTCCAATGTATGTGGCATATAAAAGAATATATTATGAAAATGTTAAGTTATTTTTTTTTCTCAATGCAATGACAGTAAATGAGGTCCACTTTTGTTTGGACATTATATAGACGAAAATAAAAATATCTTTAGAATTTGTCATCATTTTCTCACCTAAATCTGTATGATTTTCCTTCTTCTGTGGAACACAAAAGAAATTATTTTGAAAATGTTTCAGTGTTTTTCCGCCTCAGTATAATGAAAGTAAATGAAGTCCACTTTTGTTTGGACCCCACTGACTTTCATTATATAGACAAAAACACTAAAATCCTCAGATTCTGTAATCATTTACTCTCCAGAACCTGTATGATATTCCTTCTGGAACACAAAAGAAAATACTTTGAAAACGTTTCAGTATTTTCTTCTCCTCAATATAATGAAAATAAACAAGGTCCACTTTTGTTTGGACCCGACTGACTTTCATTATATAGACGAAAACAAAAAAATTATCAGAATTTGTCATCGTTTTATCGCCCAAATCTGTCTTATTTTCCTTCTTCTGTGGCACATAAGAGAATATATTTTGAAAATGTTTTAGTGTTTTTTTCCCCCTCAGTATAATGAAAATAAACGAGGTCCACTTTTGTTTGGACCCCACTGACTTTCATTATATAGACAGAAGCTGAAAAATTCTCAGAATTTGTCATCATTTACTCACCCAAATCTGTATGATTTTCTTTCTTCTGTGGAACACAAAAGAAAATATTTTGAAAATGGTTCAGTGATTTTTTTTTTCCCCTTAGTATAATGAAAATAAACAAGGTTCCTTTTTTGTTTGGACCCCATTGACTTTCATTATATAGACAAAAACACTAAAATCCTCAGAATTTGTCAGTATTTTCTCACCCAAATCTGTAAGATTTTCTTTCTTCTGTGGAACACAAAAGAAAATATTTTGAAAGTGGTTCAGTGTTTTTTTTCCCCTTAGTATAATGAAAATAAATGAGTTTCACTTTTGTTTGGACTACATTGACTTTCATTATATAGACAAAAACACTAAAATCCTAAGAATTTGTCATCATTTTCTCACCCAAATCTATATGATTTTTCTCCTTCTGTGGCACATAAAAGAATATATTTTGAAACTGAGTGTTTTTTCTCTCAATATAATGAAAATGAAAAATGTTATACTTTTGTTTGGACTCCATTGACTTTGATTACCGAGACAAAAACACTAAAATCCTCAGGATTTGTCATCATTTTCTCACCTTTGTTTATATCAGGAGTGCTCAACCCTGGTCCTGGAGATCGACTTTTCTGCAGAATTCAGCTCCAACGCTGACCAAATACACCTGAACCAACTAATTAGGATCTCAAGGAGTACTTGATAATTACATACAGGTGTGTTTGATTAGGGTTGGAACTAAACTCTGCAGGAAAGTTGATCTCCAGGAACTGGGTTGGGCACCCCTGGTCTATATGATTTTCCTTGTTCTGTGGAATACATTAACTTTAATTAAACAGACAAAAACAATAAAATCCTCAGAATATCTTCGTAGGTTAGTGAATGATAACAGAATGTTCATTTTTAGGTGAACTAGTCCAAATAAACAAAAATTGTCCTTATGCCACTTCACAGATGAACAAACTTCTCTACAATGACAGATATACTCAAGATTGCTTATGAGTAAATGATGTTTGGGAAAACTATCACTTTAGTACTTTAGTTTTTGGCCTTTTCAGTTTCTTTATCGTAACTCAGTCTATCTTGTTGGTCTCTTTTACTGTTTTTCTGTGAGTATTTGAAATCAGCAGGGTTCAATGGCTGGTTATCTTATCTCAATGCTGGCGTAGTCTCTTTTCTGTGTATTAGGGATGAATGAGGCCTATTCATCAGCGGACTCATAGAATGCTTCCTCAGGTCCAATTCGAGCAGGTCACTCTTAGTGCCATGTAACTGAATCTCTCAGTCCTCAATAGATCCATGAAACCGATCCCGTTCTCAGAAAGGACAACAGGGATGCCCTGGACTTTCTTTCTCACGCCTTCTGTCTCTCTCCCTCTCTCTCTCTCTCTCGCTATTCCATCTGTTTCTCTGCTCTTTTGTTTTTTTCCGGTATATTTGAGCAGCTGAACTGGAGCAGGTTTAACTGTTGGCAGTAGGAGAAAGCAAGATGTTGATGGTTGTCCGTCTTGTGTGGCAGCTTTTGTTTTGTTTCAGATTGTGAAAGGCACATTTCATGTGGTGTTTCTTAAGCCGGTCTGATATGGGGTAACAGAGAATGATACCGATATCAGAAAATCTATCCAACAAAGTAGAAAGAAGAAGAAAAAATGGTAAAGTAAAGTGAACAATGCTGACTTGTCTGCAAGAATTTCAAAAGTGGAATCAGATATGTTGTGTAAGGAAGAATAATGTTATATATGTTTTATAGCTGGAGTTCCTAAACATTTTTATCAGATAAATATGTATGACATAAATGGTTTACTTTAAATAATTTAAATATTACTTGATGTTTACCTTTCAATATAGAGTATAATTTTTAAACTTCTGTGCATGTTTACTTATGAGATATTCTTATTGCTTTTTTTCTTATTTACCATTTAAATTTAATAACCTTTTATTTTATTTTATTTTATTTCATTTTATTTCATTTTATTTCATTTTATTTCATTTTATTTCATTTTATTTTATTTTATTTTTGGGGCCCTATGTAAAATAATAAAAATATATATATATATATATATCAAAATAAAAAATTTAGATATATGCACTACCAGTCAAAAGTTTTTGAACAGTAAGATTTTAATATTTTCGAAGAAGTCTCTTCTGCTCACCAAGGCTGCATTTATGTGGTCCAAAGTACAGCAAAAGCAGTAACATTTTTAAACATAAAATAACTGTTTTCTATTTGAATATATTTTCAAATATTATTTTTATTCCTGTGATTTCAGTGCTACATTTTTAGCATTATTACTCCAGTCACATGATCTTTCAGAATGAAATGATGATAGAATAGTCCAGAATTTCATAGACATTTGTGGGTTAAACTCTTAAGCCTGTAAGTACCTCTGTAGCAACCAACCAGAACACCCTAGCAAACACACAGCAGTCCATTAAAATCCATTTAATCACTCAGAACCCTGTAGCAACCTCATAGCAACACCCTGGAAACCTTGAGCTGAGTTTTACAGAGGCAAGTACCACTCACAATTTCATTAAAATCTCATTTTTGTGTATTATTTATTATGTTAATCTTTAACTTTTTGGATAAAAGCATCCGCTAAGTAGATGTAACCTCATAATTGCTCTCAGAACAGCTCTTAGAGGCAGTCTCTTACTTCACAGCTTGCCTGAAACATTGGTCACAGATGGTGGATGTTTGTGCAACACGCATGCATGCGCTGATTCACTCCTGAGGGAAAAGGCGAAAAGGCGTGAGATTATTGAGCTTTTTGGGGCAATGTCTGTACCTGCCGTGTGTGGTAACCACTCATCTTCCTTTTTACAAAGTGTATTGGTCCCACACAACATTCAATGTAATTAGTTTTAATGAAAACACATGGCTGGGAGCGATTTTCAGACATGTTAGAAAATTAAACTGGAATAAAATGAAATGAAGTATTTCCCCTCCAAACCTCCTTGTTCCATGTTTAATTGGAGCTTCTGCAGAGCAAGTAAAACACTCCATAGGTTTGACATTGGCTTTAGGTTCACTTCAGGCAGCGCTTCCAAGGAAGAAATTAATTTGCATATATATTTTTATTTGCATTTTATTTGTTCCATCCTTCTTAAAGGAGAAGTCCACTTCCAGAACAAAAATTTACAGATAATGTACTCACCCCTTGTCATCCAAGATGTTCATGTCTTTCTTTCTTCAGTCGTAAAGAAATTATGTTTTTTGAGGGAAACATTTTAGCATGTTTCTCCATATAATGGACTGATATGGTGCCCCGAGTTTGAACTTCCAAAATACAGTTTAAATGCGGCTTCAAACGATCCCAAATGGGGTTGTAAACGATCCCAGCTGAGGAAGAAGGGTCTTATCTAGTGAAACGATCAGTGATTTTCATAAAAATAATACAATTTATATACTTTTAATGTCAAACGCTCGTCTCATCTTTCTCTGCCTGAACTTTTTTTTCCGGTTCATGAGAGTATGTCGAAAAACTCCCATCTCATGTTCTCCCTCAACTTCAAAATCGTCCTATATTGCTGTTTTACCTTTTTTGTCGAGGGTGTTTGATCTTCTTTGCATGTTCACAAAGACTGCAAAGACTGGGTCGGTACTTCTGCAGTGATGTAGGATGATTTTGAAATCATTTTTGAAGTTGAGGGAGAAAATACGATCAGAGTTTTTCGACATACCCTAACTGTCTTGAGCCAGAATACACAGAGTTTAGGGAGAGCAAGACAAGACGAGTGTTTAAGATTAAAAAGTATTTAAATTGTATTTTTTTTTTTTTAATGAAAATAACCGACCGTTTTGCTAGATAAAACCCTTCTTCCTCAGCTGGGATTGTTTACAACCACGTTTAAACTGCATTTTGGAAGTTCAAAATCGGGGCACCATAGCTGTCCATTATATGGAGAAAAATCCTGAAGTGTTTTCTTTAAAAAACATAATTTCTTTACGGCTGAAGAAAAAAGACATGAACATCTTGGATGACAAGGGGGTGAGTACATTATCTGTAAATTGTTGTTCTGGAAGTGGACTTCTCCTTTAATGTTATAGCGTACACTTTGTTCTCACATTTCAAAAACACATTGCGTTAATGGAAAAAAACTGTGCCCAAAAAACCCCATTCTTAGATGCAGTCATCATGTACTTATCTCTTTTATGTTTAAAAACTCCTTGTTGATGTTAATTATGGCTAATTAGCAAGATTGTAGAATGGAATCCTGGATAGAGTTCAGTCTTTGTTATAAATGGAGGCTTATTTTAATTTCTCAAGTTAATATTAGAGTTGGGTCAGGATGGTCAGCTAATTGTTTTCTAGATTTTTAAGTGGATGAATGAGACAACTTTTCAAAGAACGTTTTATTATGTGTGCTTTAGCATTGCAGTAGTAATAGTAATTTGGATTACAAATGAATTTAATTGTGGCTCAAGTTAAAACTAGATTCATCTTAAGACTTTTATTGTAATAATCATTTAATGCAGTGGTAAATATCAAAGTTGAATGTAAGTCTGTATGAAGGTGTGGCCTGTTGCCTGTAATTCATGAGACTTGACACAAGCTTGGTGAAGGAATAAAATATATGTCTGTTTATATACCCTTGATTGATTTAACCTTTGATTAAATGTACATGTTCTTTGAAGACAGTTACCAAAAACACAGACATGGAAATGTTTAAAACACTGCTGTTCTGCTGCATTTCTGTGTTTTGAATTGGGCTTGTTTGGCCTAAAGTAACATGAGACAGAAACTGTGCTGTGGCGTGGCCTGTAATCACTGTTTCTCAGTATCAGAGGGTCTAACATTGCACACACATGCCCTTCAATGCACCCGACACATGTCTGCCTGCCTAAAACCACATATAATTAACATTCTTGCCATACCAATAAACCTGAGCAAAAACAGGGCGATCCGAAACAGGTGTGAGTTCGTGTGTGCATGTGTAATAATACACAACACAGGTCTTTGAGGTGTTACAGGGAAGTGGATCCAAACTTTGATCCAGCTTTGCTCTGTTCTGGCCAAACCCAAAAGCCTGAGCGAAAGCCAGCCTGGGCAGCTTGGGTTTCTATAATTCAACTGCACTCCCATCAGAGAAGAGATGTGGTAACATAATCATTTCTCATTTCTCAGAGTTAACCGATTCTGATTTGACACCGTCCTGATTTTAATTATACATAAAACCTTGATCTAGTAACCCAATTTTCCAAAGAAGCATTTGGCTGGAGCTAGAGAACATTGGCTGATCATTTTCATGTTTATTGAGTCTTAGAGTTTAAGCAGAATCTATAGCTGACAGCACTGATTATTGATCGACTCAGTTGTTTTCTCTCTTGCTAACAGCTTAAACATATGCTTCACCCTGTTGTAAATCATGCTCTAAATGTTTTAAAGCCCATCTGTGTTTTGTAATGCTGCGCAGAAGGGCAGAGTAGGCGATGTAGTCTGTGCAAGGCATCAAATCATTAAAAAAAATTCCATTGTCTTTAATCTTTTGAAATATATGATGTTAATATGCTATGAAAACATGATGCAAATTTAACAAATTACTTTAATTATCAACCTAAGCTCACCAGAAAACCTTGGATGACATTCCTGCAAAATAACGTACTTTTCTAAGCCTTACACTAAACTTTACTGGTAGTGTTAACAAAAGCAAACTCGAGATTAATTGCATTTCCTGAAGTAACTATTCCATATTAGCTTGCTTCTACCAGTCTTCGAAATTTTTTTTAACATAACCTGTGTTTCATGGGACTCATAGCTCACCTGTGCAGTGCTTTACCGGGTGAGCTTCCGAGCAAGTTTACTACATCTCAAAAGCCATACATATGATGCTGCCATCTGTTTCGCTAAAATGTTTTGCTAGAATAGACTCTTATTCCTTGGCTTGGATCATTTAGAGCCCTTTGAAGCTGCACTGAAACTGCATTTTTAACCTTCAATCAGTTGAGTACCACTGAAATCCACTATATGGGGAAAAATCCTGGAATGTTGCGACTGAAGAAAGAGATGAACATCTTGAAATGTGAGTAAATTATCAGGAAATTTTTATTCTGAAAGTGGAGTAAACCTTTAAAAGTTGTTGCTCTTATGTACCCTGTAGTTGTGTGTGTTGTGGTTGCTTGTAGGTCTCTGGCTAACCGGTGTTACGGTTTAACTGGTGACCGTGTTATCTGGTGACCAACTTCCTGGTTCAGGTCCGCCACTCCAGATGTGATGGAACCAGATAAACCAGTTAAACCGTAACACCAGAGACCGGCTAGCCAGAGCGACCACAGCTGGTGACCATGTGCTCATTTTCCAACTCCCCTAGAGTTAAACAGTTGAGTTTTACTGTTTTTGAATCCAATCAGCCGATATCCGGGTCTGGTGGTAGCACTTTTACCATAGCTTAGCATAGATCATTGAATCTGATTAGACCGTTAGCATCTCGCTCAAAAATAACCAAAGAGTTTCGATATATGTTTCCTATTTAAAACTTGACACTTCTGTAGTTACATTGTGTACTAAGACTGATAGAAAAATGAAAAGTTGCATTCAAGGAACTTAGCTGCCGTACCATGGGTGCAGCAGGTGCAATGATATCACGCAGCGCCTGAAAATAGGCTAACTTCTGTTAACATAACCAACGTGACCACCTGCTTGCACAGGGAGACTATTTTCAGGCGCTGTGTAATATCATTGCGCCTGCTGCACCCATGGTACGGCAGCAAAGTTCCTTGATTATTACGCTGGAATGAGAGTATAGTTCCTAGCCATATCAGCCTAGATTTTCTATTTTTTTTAATTTTCCATCAGTCTTAGTAGATGATGTAGCTACAGAAGAGTCCAGTTTTAAATAAGAAAAATATCAAAACTCTGTGGTCATTTTTGAGCGAGATGCTAATGGTCTAATCAGATTCAATGATCTATGCTAAGCTATGTTAAAAATGCTACCGCCAGACTCAGAGATCGGCTGAATGGTTTTGAAAACAGTAAAACTCAACTGTTTAACTCTAGAGGACTTGGAAAATAATCCTATTTTCAAAAAAAGTGGAGTGTTCCTTTAACATAGGCACATTTCCTTTATTCAGCAAGAATCCCGACTTGTATCCAAAAATCCACGGCTGAACTAGTGCAGTTCGGTAGCTCAGTGTGTTCATTACTGTCTCCTAGCACGACTGTTTTAAGTGTTCTTTAACTCTGCATGCATGTCAACCTGTTGTTGGAGACTCCCAAACCCAAAATATGGGTTTTTATTTTATAATAATATAATATTTTATTTTAGAATTTTTATAATCTATAATAGGGGCACTTTAATCATGCACCTCTAGTCATAACACAATATTATAGAAGGAACAGCATTATTAAAATAATATAATCTGCCCTTGTAATAATCATTTGTGTGAAAGGAATAGAAGTTGTTGGTGTTGTTGGTGTTTTCATAGGACATTTTAAACTAACTGATTCAATTCAGTAAATGATTTACTTATTCACTCCTAAAGATAAACATTTGTTTCATTCTTAAATGAATCTGTGTTTTTAGAATGCATGAATTTTGGTTGGAAGAACTATTCATTAATTCACTCATAATATGATTACTGCCATAATGATGTAACTGTTATATAAACAAACAATTATACGACTCTTTTAAGGCTTACTGTAAGAAATCTCACTCCAGTAGAAAGTCTAGAAACCAAGTGACAAATTCTAGTTCTGGATTGTGTCCTTGAACTCCAGACGAAGGGGTTTCTTGGGTAATAGCGCTTAAAATAATCAAGGATCTGTGGGCGGATATCCGTTGAGAGGTCTTGATGTAAGAGAGAGGGTGCAAATGACACAAGCATTATGAGATCCTGTGGGAACAATGAGCTCTAGTGTCCTCCCAGACAAATCCTACAATATGACGGCGGTCTACGGCTTAAAACCGCTCTTTTCCTTTCACTCCTTCCATGAATGGATGGGGAGAACAAGAGGCAGAGACAGAAGATGATGCTGAAAAGGGAGGAATGCTGTGGGAAGAAGCTAATTCATGCATGTTTTTACTGCCACATGTATCAGAGGTCTGTGTATGCTAGCTTTCGTAGGAGTTGTTTTACTCAAGCATGCTTTTACACAATAAGAATACACCCACATGCTGCTGCTCGCTTTAGCGGTAGGGAGAGTGAACTATTGTGTTTATTATCATGGCTTTGAAAATCCTGAGCAGATACTGAGCTGAGATGCAAGGGAACTCAATACCGGTGTCAGTTCAGGGCGTTTGGACCACAACTATCTACGACCTTTGATAAAGCTGACAAGTTAGACGGCATATTTTAGCTCTTCAGCGTACATTAGCACAGTGTACATTAGTACACGCTTACACAACCCACACATGTCTCAGATTCCCGTTGTGTGTTTATATGCAGGCTCACTTTGGCAGTTACGGTTGCACTTCAAAGGCTGGCTTGAGCAGTTTTGGAAAGTGAACATGACCCTAGCGTAGGCGCTATCTCTTTGTTTTGCTGTTAATTTTACAAGTCTTGGCTTTGTGACCCCTTCCATAACAAAAGGAAATGTAAATTAACCCGGCTGTTACCTTACAAGCTCAGCTTAATTTGCGGGGAATATTGGGGCACTTAAGGAGAGAAGGACGGCAAAAAGATCATTCCTACTTTTTCTTCCACTATCTTGCTTTTAACAGACTCTTTGTTTGCTTAGTTTGCTTGCTTTCTCTTTTGTGTATTGCCCAAACTTGTGGTTTATCATTTCAAATGTATCTCACCCAAACAAACTCAATTTGAAGCTTTTAGACCTTAACTAATCAACATTTTTTTTACCATGCTTTTACCATGTTTTTTTTAATGCATGCCATTCTTTGGCTTGGCATAATGTTTATATGATGTTTTCAAAAGACATCTTCTATGCGCACCAAAGGTGCATTTATGTAATTAAAAATACAGTAAAAACAGTAATATTGATAAATATTATTGCAATTTAAAATAACTTTTTTCTTTTAAATACATTTTAAACTGATTTATTCCTGTGATAGCAAAGCTGAATTTTCAGCAGCCATTACTCCAATCTTCAGTATCACATGAAGAAAATTATAGAAATTATGTCAATATGCTGGTTTGGTGTTCAAGTAACATTTCTTATTATTATCATCAGTGTTGAAAATAGTTATAGTCGAAGTCTTTATAACATTTGTAAAAATATACTGTATTTGATCAATTTTTGCAACCTTGCTAAATGAAAGAATTTCTTTTTAAAATAAATAAATAAATAAATAAATACATTCACTGTCCACCAACTTGGTAAATGGTAGTGTATAAGTCAAAAAAGAAAATTAATTTCTTTTGAAATGAATGAATTGAATGAAATGGATGATAATGATAGACAGATAGATAGATAGATAGATAGATAGATAGATAATCTCACTTTTCACTAACTTTTAAATGGTAGTGTATACGTCACAGCATATTAATTTTGGCCAAAAATTCTGCCTAAATTATTTTTATATAATAAATTATCATCTGGTAATATCCACTTTTTGGCTATAATTTAGAAATTAAAGGTACTCTCATTTGATTCGAATATTTTCCATTTTTGTTTGGAACTTGATGGGAAATAGTAAATATATAACAGTATAAATACTGTTTTAATTTATATAATGTGAGTTCCAAGATTCAAAACAATCATACCACCCAGTCCTACTTGGTGCCACAGTAATACTATGATTTTTTTGAGTATATGCCATGGTATTTTACTTTGTACATACCATAGTACAGTATATGAAAATGGACTATGTATATACTGTATGAAATTACCATGGTGTTATGTGATTCTATCACTGTATCATGGAACAGCCACAATATATTTTTTGCAAGGGACTTTTTCCTCTGCTTTCATCTGTGTTATTCCCCAGTTGTTTACTTTCCTGTCAGGGTTGGTTTGAGGTGGTGTCAGTGGCGTGTGCTAAGTTAGTCTGCCATTCCCACTTTTATTTATTTAACCTCTTGTGGTCCCACTTTCGCGTCGCAGCCCATGAAGCTTTTGTTCCCCATACGGAATGTGAAGATGAAAGATGGCAGCAAAGCCTTGTGGATTCTGTCACAGTTATCATCCAGCTGGACTCTGCGGGCCCAGATGTAGCGTTGGAGGATTCCCTGCTGCAAGAGAGGATGTCTACGCATGAAATAACAATTTCACAGTGTCAGGCACTTGTGTGTGTTGGCCAGCACACCAGCTAAACCTCTGTGACTGCTCATTCAAGACCTGTATTATTCATCACCCAGAGCCAACTCATATACATCCATTCAGCTTATGTTTTCCCTGAGGAACCTCTGTAGCGGTTTACATTAAAGGAACCGTTCGTCCAGAAATTAACATTTCGTCATCTTTTACTCACTCTCATAATGATTCATAAAGACATACATGACTATTTTTCGGTTAGTCACTCACTGTTTTCATGCAATTTATATCAACATATAAAAAAAGAGTGGCTAGAACAATGTTTCAGACATTTTTGTTTTAAAGGAAATGGAATTTTTTGGCAAACTATTCCTTTAAACCCATTATATGCCTTTCCAGCCTCTAATAAACACTTTTGAAATTAATTCTCACCTTCCAGTAAAGTTGCAACAAGCAAAATTGCCTTAAAATTGTTGGCTGCCTTAAGGCATTTCTTATTCTATTTATACTCTTACTTTTCCCATTAAAAGAAACAGGATAATGTGCAGGGAGTCATGGAAAGGTTAGAGAAGGTTCAACCAGGTAGATGTTGAAGAGCACTGCTGAGATGCTGCAATTTCAAACCTGCTTAAGTTTGCAGTATGTCCTGCTGAAGTTTGGGGTTTTGTGAATTAACTACTTGGGTAGGCGATGGCGTATTTTTAGTTAAGATATTAGCTCTAGAACTCAGTTCTAAGATCTAGCCAGCATGGTGGTTTCTAGAGAACCAATTTCCCCCTTGGGCCATTTTCCTGGTTGCATTCGCTCCGGCGGCAAGAACTGTGAAGCGGCCGACAGCGGCGTCTTTATTCGCGGCATTTACGAACGTCAACAACCTGTAAACAGAGGACGCCATGATCGGAGCTGTTTTTGTTGTTTGTCATGGGTTTTGTGATAACAGAGATGGAATGTAAACGCACAATTGATGCGATTGAAAGAACATGGAAATCTGACTAAATCTACCATGACAACTCAGTTTTACATATCAAAGAGGCTGAGGAAAGAACGCAACGCTGCAAACAACAGGTAAATGCCGTTATCGGTGTATGCTATGTTTGTGGATTACTTGTGGCGTTATAAAAATGCCGGGTAGCCGGTGTTTCGTATGCGTTTGGCTAGTCAGCGTAAATTTACGTTCCTAGAACACGGCAAAAAGCGAGTATTTCCGCCTATAAGCAACTATATGAAAAGATTTTTCCGGGATGAAAGCCCCTTTAGATTAGAAGTAGTTCACCCGTTGTTCTGTACTGGCTTTTGATTTAGGACTAAGAAGTTATACTGTACAAAATAAACTGTGGTCATCATATTGTTACATTCATCCTTGCATGTGAACCTTAAGTTGTCTAAATTAGCGGTCAACTGATATGGATTTTGATGGCTGATGCTGACATCTGTGGCGTTTTATGCAAGTTATGCATGTATGATAAGAAACTCTAGCAGTTGGATTCACTGAAGTTGAATTAAATGTTTATTAGATAGTGAGATGTCAAAATAAAATCCCCTCTTCTGACACCAAACAGACAACTTAAAAAATGCCAAACATTGGTAATATTTTGGTTGACTAGTAGCCTGAATATATTTTTGAATATATTTAAACTAAGGATTAGTTCACTTCAAGAATAAAAATTTCCTGACAATTTACTCATTCCCATGTCATCCAAGATGTGCATGTCTTTCTTTCTTTAGCTGAAAAGAAATTTAGGTTTTTGAGGAAAACATTCCAGGATTTTTCTCCATATAGTGGACTTCAATGGTGGGCAATGGGTTAAAGGTCCAAATTACAGTTTGAGACAAATGAGACTCCATCGTTGTTTTACCTTTTTTTGTAAAGGCCAACTTTCTTTGCACATTCACTTTGTAAACACTGGCTCAATACGCCTATGTCACAAGAGACCTTTCCAAAGACCTAGTGCAAAACAAGCATTTTATATATATATATGTATATATATATATATATATATATATATATATGTGTGTGTGTGTATAAAAGGCAGATCGTTTTGGTAAATAAGAGCCTTTTGAAGTTGCATTGGAACTGCAATTTGGACCTTCAACCCATTGATTCCCATTAAAGTCCACTATATGGAGAAAAATCTTGGAAAGTTTTCCTCAAAAACCTTAATTTCTTTTCAACTAAAGAAAGAAAGACATGAACATCTCGGATGACATGGGGGTGAGTAAATTATCAGGAAATATTTATTCTGGAAGTGAATTAATCCTTTAAGGATAAAATGATTTCATGCAAAATGCCCTTGTTGGCATCTGTCTATTTAGGCTAGCTTCTACCAAGTGATCATTTGTGCCAGAATACTGTAAATGTAAATAAGCCTATTTATTTTATCATAACTTTGCATGATTACATGGCCAACTGCGGTTTATCATTTGCATTAAGCATTGTTTTTTTCCAGTCCTGTCAGAACAGTTTTGTGACCCATTTTTAGGTCACAACCCACTGGTTGAAACGTACTCCATTAGGCCACCCTGGTGAGGCCATGTCAGTCGCGATACATCATGACACAAACATCTCTTGAAATCATGTTCCCTTAATGGGAACTGCTTTTGATAATATAGTTGAGAGGCTTCCGTATCCAGACCTAAAGTGGTTATTTGTAGTTGCAGTTTGTCCAATTGTTGTCTGTTTTGAAAGCGCGTCCCCTGAGGCGGACAGGCTCGGTGAGTGTTTCGTATGATGTGGCGGATGAGCAGATGGTTTGGCACTGTCACTTTTATACATAATCATTTTCTCTGCTTGTCTCACAGGCCTACCACGTTCTCAGCTGAGCCCAGGGCTGGCTAAAGCTAGTTGGAGTGGGAAATTGTTTTAGCCTCTGCCATTGTCTCTCACTCCATTCAGTGTGACACAGAATGAGACCCAAAGGAAGCAAAGTGTCCTCCCTCCCAGTGTATTAGTCATCAAGACACAGAGCCTACCTGCAAGACTTGAGGTTGTGATATGCAAATAACCACAGAAAGATTGTTACGTTAAGTAACTCAACAGCTATATAGCTGAAATTAGTTCACCCCAAAGTCATTTTACTCACCCTCATGTCATCCAAAATCTCTGTGGAACATAATATAAGATGGACTTGATTGTTTAGACTGCTCTTTTCCTTAAAGGATGTAAAGATGTAAAGAACAGAATGTAAAGATAATTTACTCACCCCCTCGTCATTCAAGTTGTTCATGTCTTTCTTTCTTGCAGCTTCAAATGGCTCTAAACGATGAGTTTTTTTTTTTTTTTTTTAAATTGACAATTGATATACTTTTTAATCTCAAATGTTCATCTTGTCTAGCTCTGCGTGAACACTGTGTATTTCGGTTCAATACAGTTAGGGTATGTCTCAAAACTCCCATCTCATTTTCTCCTCCAACTTCAAAATCGTCCTACATCGCTGCAGAAGTACCAACCCAGTGTTTACAATGTTTACAAAGTGAACATTCAAAGAAGATCAAATCCCCTTTACAAAAAAAGGTAAAACAGCCAGCAAGTAAACTTAAAGGGGTCATCGGATGTAAAGTTCATTTTTACATGTTGTTAAAACATTAATGTGTGTTGTCAGTGTATGTACACATCTACCCTCTAATTATAAAAATCCATGCAGTGGTTTTTAATTAATCTGTAAAAATAATATCCACTTTTTCAAATCAAGCCATTCTCAGATGCCCGTCGGTGTGGCGTCACCCACAATAGTTGATTGACATGAGTGTCTTACCTCAAATCAGCTGTAACAGTCCGACCTCCATTGTTTCGATGCCAGAGCAGGGATGTAAGTTAGACAAGAATATCTCTGATTGAGCGATTGAGATGTTGTGTTGCTGGATGTAATAATGAACATAGCGGTCGTCATTTACTCCCGACATCTGAGCTGCTGAAGATGCAGTGGATTGCATTTGTTTGCATAAATGCGTCTATGTTCGTGCAAATAATTTGTGATCCAGCTTCACCTAGAGCAGAAGTGAGTATAAGGATTTTTAATGAACCTCTGCAATCACCTTTCCTAATAACATGCTAGTTAGCAAGTTTCGCGGCTAAATGCGCCAAATGCAGCTAAAGTAAACAATTTCTCAGAGCAGCTTGTCACTCCACAGAGAGGGGTGGGGCGAGCGGAGCTCCTTTAAGAAAGTGTCAAAGATGCATCATCAGTGATGTCAGTTGCCATTGGTTCTTATGTGTCATGTGACTTATAATGTGACAAATTTGAATTTGAGGAAGTTACAGTAGATTTTCAGTCAATATTGACTTAAATTGTGGTATTTTCCTCACACAAAGCTACTGATGGCTTCAGAATTTAGCCAAAAAGTCATATAGACCACTTTTATGTCACTTCTGTGCTGTAATTTTGCCATTTTTAGAACAATTTTGGGAGTCTGGCAGCATTTGGTTTTATGTATAGAAAAGAGCAATTAGACCAAGGACCTCCACTGACCACAACAATGTTTGAAGGCCCCATCACTATTCCAGTTGTTTATTATTATTTATAAGGATTCTAGAAGGTCTAGAAATCAGACTTCTAAAATTAGGCTTCTTCATATACCTTCATATCTTTATATACTTACATACGTGACTCTGGACCACAAAACCAGTCATAATTTTTTAAATTAAGATTTAATAAGATTTAATTAAGCTGAATAAATAAGCTTTCCATTGATGTGTGGTTTGTTAGAATAGGACAAAATTTGGCTGAGATATTTGGAAATCTGGAATCTGAGGTTGCAAAAAAAAAAAAAAAAAAATCTAAATATTGAGAAAATCACCTGTAAAGTTGTCCAAATGAAGCTCTTAGCAATGCATATTACTAGTCAAAAATTACGTTTTGATATATTTACGGTATAGGAAATTTACAAAGTATCCTCATGGAACATGATCTTTACTTAATATCCTAATGATTTTTGGCATAAAAGAAAAAATCAATCAGTTAGACTCATACAGTGTATTTTTGGCAGTTGCTACAAATATACCCATGCTACTTATGATGGTTTTGTTCTCCAGGGTCGTATATATAATACTGTTTTTTGTTTTTCAGAACAGCTGTTGAAGGGGTAAAAAAAAAAACAATTTTGAGTTGTTTTGGCTTTTTTGAATGCCTGTTTTGTCATATTTTTAAATTATTTTAAGTCATCTGGAGGCCACTTTAGAAGTTTGCTGAGGCCCCCTAGTGGATCCCAGCCTTTTAATTCAGAGCCACTTATTTAGGGTGTTCAGCTGCACTTCTATTTTGTGTTCCACAAATTAAAGAAAGTTTGAAATAACATGAGGGTGAGTAAATGACAGGTTTCATTTTTGGGGAGAGCTGTTGCTTTAATGACAGAGAATTGACATTTTTATTCTCCTCCAGTACTTCTCCTCAGTTTAATTGAGAATTGAGTCCCTAGTGATTTCTGGTGCTGCTTTCGGGTGTCACAAACACAACAAATTTAGTCTGATTTATTTCTGCCTTCCTTTTTAAATGTGTGCTGATCATAATGTTACGTAGTCTCTCTCTCTGTGTCCCTTACAACGATGAGCACATCTGCAAACTCAGTATGGAACCAATTAGCAATGAATCCTTTCACATATAATAACAGGGCAACTAATCCACTTCTGTCCATTTTTTTAAGCCCCTCTTGTTTCTGGTTCTGTGGGGCGGTTCCTCCCTTCCTCCTGATCTGAGCTTCTTTTTCTGTTGATGTACTTGCATTTTATAGTTTTTTTTCCATTTGCTCTTTCATGCGGCCGGGACTCTGTTTCCCATCAAGGCCTGTGATCCAACCACAACAAAGGCATCACATGGCGATACAGGGGGAAACTTGATGACGGAGTGGGGAACGGTTGAAGGTGATGTTATTACGGCTAGAAGATGGGGAAAGCTCATCCTCAGGAACCTACAAGTGCAAACGGTCACGTTTTTTCCAAAACTGGTGTTTCTTTGAATGCCGCTCAGCAACCCACACTGGCTTTTGACTACCCATTCATCTCGATGATTGACCTTCTTATCTGGTTCTTCCCAGTCTACTCACAGCTTCCCTACCCTGCCGCAACTTAACGATGCCTCCCGACCACATCAAGTTAAGTTGCTGCTAATTGCTACCCTTCCTCTGGCCCTTCTTATTTCAGCCATCCCGTCTGGAAACCTTTTCTGCCGAGGTTAGCCACAGAAGCAAGATGTCTGCCGGCTTGTGGGCCAATACAGCTGCGATATGCAGCAGCAGAGGGTTATTTCTCATCACAGAGGGTGCAAAGTTGCTCTTCAGGTGACTTTTTGCCTTCTGCAGGTGAGCATTGTGAAGCATGAATACGAATAATGAGTCCTATGCTGTGCAGAGTATGGGTATGAAGGACATCCATCCCATTAGTAATGCATGGTTTGGCTGGCAGTAACTCTGTCCAAGATTACAAAGAGGAAATCATGATTGCTCTGGGAGATGTGTGGCTCTCCAATGCGCCGTAAACTCCCTGAGCTTCACGCAACAGCAGAAGCGTCGACCGGCCCCTAAAGGAATGACAACACCGTCCAGTCACGCATTATTTATTGCCATCCTTTATGAATGTCAATCTGCTACCTAAGTCTGTCACTGCAAGTGTGTCTGGATTAATGTTGCCATAAAGTTTAACCGTTACCTTTTATATAATCAACACCATTTTAAAGAAGCACACAAAAGGGATAGTTCACCCAAAATCTATTTTGTCATCATTTATTCACTGTCATATTGTCCCATAACGTATTCTACCTGTAAGACTTGAGTTTTTTAAAAAATAACCATTTTCCATTTTCAGTATATTACTTATTTGTTTTGAACAATCATATTTCTTTTTGACTTGCATCTGTTAAGTTAAAAAAATAAAAACAAATAAAAAGTCAAATTAAATGAGTTATTTTATTTTATTTTTTATTTTTATTTTATTGTATTAATTTATTGTATTTTTTTTAAATATATAAAAATTATTTTTTGTTGATTTTCTTTTCCATACAATGATATGTACGCTAATGTTCAAAAGTTTGTGATCAGTAATCGTCTGTTTAAAGAGATAAGAGATGTTATTATTTTATTCGGCAAGGATGCATAAAACTGATCAAAAGTGACTATTAAAAATAAAACACTTCATAAAAATCTGTATTTTTGGTCATATATATATATATATATATATATATATATATTAATATATATTAATATATGTAATTTATAAAATATTTAAAATGACTAAATTTACCAAATACGTATTACTTATAACATTTTTTTAATATTTTTTTTAGGAAAAAAAGACCATACTGTGATATGTACACTACTGTTCAAAAGTTTGTGATCAGTAATTATCCTTTTAAAGAAATTGTATTGTTTTATTTAGCAAGGATGCATAAAACACTTAATAAAAAACTGTATTTTTGGTCATATATACATTTATTCTTAAAATAACTATTTTTAGTATGCAGAACATTTTGAATTAAAGAACTTAAAAAAAAAAAAAAAGTTTGAAAGTTCCATGGATGTTAAAGGTTCTTTATGAAATTACAATATAGAACCTTTGTTTTTAGGAGTTTATGGACATTTTTTACTCGTTTTTATTGACATGTACGAATATACTTAACAAATAAGTGAAGTATTAGAGACATTTCCAGTGTTTTGGAACACAGAGAAGACTCAGATAATTAGCCTCTGTTTTCCAAGCATAGTTGCCCAGATGTACCACTGATGTGGGTCGAGCCCTTCCTTGAGGGGATGAGTAGGGCATCATGCACCAAATCAAAAAACCACACAACCTCCCTAAACAAATTTCCTGAATGCCATTAATCAAATGCAATTAACATACCTCAGGCAGGACTGCCTCAAATGAGTGCTCACTGATAATCATTTTGATTTGTGTGAGGCTTGCTCGCCTCAAAAAAGGGCAAACGCTTTCCGGTGGTTGACTCTGAAAAAGGCACATTCGGGCAAACGGACATAGGGTGCAGCTACATATGTGGTAGGACGTTTGCGCCGTTGCTCACACAACCAAAACAGTTGTATCCAATCAGAAAATACAGCCCTAAAAGCCACAGAACACTTGGACAGTGTCCAGGCAGCACTGTGGAAGTCATGCTCGCTGGAATGGAGGGGAAAGAAAACCAGGCCTCATTAAAACGTGAAATCACAGGCTTTGCATTTTGGGTGTCATGTAGATTTTAATTAAAGTCATGCAGGTGGCAAGACTCAGAAACAACCCCCTCTAGGACATGAATACTGTTGAGGTTCTTTTTACTTTACCTGTATAGTATATATTAGTATGTGGTTTGCTCAACTTTGATTTTTCATGTGTGGAATCTTTAGGGACCAGATTTTGCTCTCTTTTGACTTGACCCAGTAAGCAACCACCAAGAACATCATAGCCACATAGAACCACATGGAAAATCTAGGTTACTCATTATTATTAATATTCATATGAGATGCTATTTTTGCACATTTTCATTTTGTTGGCTTCTTGGAGAGCAAATCAGAATGGAGATGTTATCAGATTTTAGGGTTCCTCGTATATGAAAGCCAGAGTTTAAATCCACGCTCTCGTCACATACCAGCTTCCTCATTCAAACCAGAACTCAGTCCAAATGAGTTGCTTTGAAGTCTAGAGCTTAGAAATACCAACAGATACCCTTTGATGGAATAGTTACCCTCTTGTTTATTTTGACTGTGCGTAAGTCCTGGGTCTCTGTTGTTTTTGGTTGAGAAAAAGGTCCATATGGTTGCCTTCCAGAATTTTTTTTGTTCCTTTTTGCAGTTTAGGGGTTTAGAGAAGGGTAAATGACATGATTGTCATTTGACTTGACTGTTGCACGCTTATGGAATTAGTTTGCAGACAGGTCATGCCGCTTAAATGCAGTTTTGCAATCACAAACCTGAATCATAATTGATTTATTTCTTCCGTTATAATTATTCACCCCCACCCCTTCACCGCAGTGCTATGACTCATCCTGGGATACCAGACTTGCATGCTAACAGAGGCAATAACATCTGACTATCACAGTTTGAGTGTCAATCTCAAAAAATGACCACAACTGCAATTTCTCCCAAAATACTATATTTTCTGAATGTATTGTTTCTGTAAAGTCAATAAATTAAAAGATTAGTTCACTTCCAGAATAAAAATGTCTTTATAATTTACTCACCCCATGTCATCCAAGAGCATGATCAAGTTCGTGTCTTTCTTTCTTTCTTCAGTCTAAAATAAATTAAGGTTTTTGAGGAACACATTTCAGGCTTTTTCTCCATATAATGGAGTTCAATGGGAACAAACTGGTTGAAAGTCCAAATAGCAGTTTTAATGCAGCTTCAAAGGGCTCCCAGCTGAGGAATAAGCGTCTTATGTAGCAAGACGATCTGTCATTTTGTAAAAAAAAATTTAATTTATATACTTTTTAATGCACTTCTTGCACTAGCTTGACCTCACCATTAAGTAATCACATTGGAAAGGTCATGCTTGATGTAGGTGGAACCCAGTGTTTACAAAGCAAATGTGCAAAGAAAGTCAAATGCCCTTTACAAAAAAAATTAAAACAACAATGTCGGACAATTTTGAAGTTAGAGGAGAAAACGAGATTGAGTTTTTTGCCAAACTCTGCCTTTTTGAACTGAAATACACAAAGAACTAACTGCACGTGACCTTTCCAACATAATTACATAATGCGTGAAGCCGAATGTAGTAGCTACCCACAGATTGCTGTATAAAATGTGTGTGTTTGCACCAAATTTTTGTAGAACATTTTGAATAAATGGATTTTTTCTCTTGTGTCTCTTAGAGTGTTATACAGCAAATGGAGAAGACTACAGAGGTCGACAGAACCAGACAAGCCTGGAAGGAGGGAGGCCGTGCCTTTTCTGGAATGAGACTTTTCAGCATCCATACAACACCAACAAATACCCCAATGGAGAAGGAGGTCTTGGGCCACACAACTTCTGCAGGTCAGGCAAATACTGTAGGGATGGAAAGACAGGAAAATGATAGCGATGTTGTGTAGAATTTTGCATGATGAATAGAAATTTGCAGATGTTTCGCACTGCAAAAAGTATATGATACTCCAAAGTTCTCAAAAGAATGCAGGTTCTTAATTTGCATCTATGGTTCCATAAAGAGCCTTTGGAATCTATGGAACCTTTTAATTTCACTGAAGGTTCATTTATAGTAGAAAAGTGATTCTTTAGACTGATTAGAATGTTCTTCAAAAATTGGGAGAACCAAAAATGATTTTTCAGCGGCATCACAGCATAAAAAATCAGTTTAAAAAGTGATTAGGGGGACTGTTCCTTTAAATAAGAGAATGCATTTTAAGAAAAAATGACCAAGAGGGACATTGTTGCAAAATTGTAAGAGACATTGTGTGATTTTGGCGATGTGTTATAAGAATTTTATTGACACATTCTTCAGTGTCATAGTGTCACGGTGTTGCCACAGTCTAAAACGTCGCAACATCACAGATGTTTTATTCATTTGAATGTCTCTCTGTCTTTGACCCTGAGTTGTATTTATATCTATAAGCATCTTAAAAACAGATTTAGTCTTTAAACCACCATGCTAAATTATTCGGACTTTGTTTCATGTTGTTGGAGAGAAGCATTTGCGCTCAAATTGTTTCTCTGAAAGTCACACTGCAGTGTTTGACTGTGGTCCATGAGTGTAAGTTTATTTTTTGTGCCTATCATTATGTGGACAAGCAGGGCTTGAAGAGTTTACATTTGCAAAGTCGCCCGAAATCCCTCTGTCCTGAAAAAAACGCAGCAGAGCGACAGTGTGGATGACCGATAGCCTCTTTCTCTCCTCAGCTTCAAATTTATTCTAGATGCACGGGCTAACCCACAAAGCAAGAAGCAAAACGTTACTGTCATAGGCCTGTTTCTGTAATAAACAAACTGGTAGTCTGACCGAAGTCTAATCACAGATAGATTACAATGTGCTAAAGCTTTTGGTTCATGCGCACATGTAACACAATATTCCAGCCTTATACTGTTTATAAAGTTTGTCAAAAAAATCCCCTTTTCCTGGCTGAGTAGCAGTGTTTTCTAAATCTGTTGCAGTTTAGAATTTCTCACAGTTTCCTCAGCTGTTATGGCACTCCTCTGACTGACGATAGTAACTGGAGTGGGATCAGAAAACACAAAGAAGGAGATGAGAGATGGCATTTAAGAGCATACTACTGCTATACTCTTTTAAATGCTTAAAGGGATAGTTCACCCAAAAAAGAAAATCATGTCATTGTTTACATGCCTTTATTATCTATTAATCTATGTGTGACTAGGAATATGACTTGTATAGAATACTTTTATAGTACTTTGATGGTGATTTTTCTTTTTTTGGACCTAGAAAAACACTTAAACCAGCCTTCTTTGCTGGTCTTAGCTGTTTTAAAGGGATAGTTCACCCAAAAATGAAAATCACCCCATGATTTACTCACCCTCAAGCCATCTTAGGTGTATATGACTTTCTTATATATTTCTTATAAACCGTAATCTCTCGAGCGTTCACGAGCGAGTAGGACTTGGCTTAAGTATATATCTTACAAACAAATACAATCAGAGTTATATTTAAAAATGTTCTGGCTCTTCCAAGCTTTACAATGGCAGTGAATGGGTGTTGAGATTTTGAAGTCCAATAAAGTGCATCTATCCAACATAAAAATTACTCCACATGCCTACGGGGTGTTAATAAAGGCCTTCTGAAGTAAATTGGTGCATTTTTGTAAGAAAAATATCCATATTTTTTAAAACTTTATAAACCATAATCTCTCGAGCGTTCACAAGCGAGTAGGACTTGGCTTAAGTATATATCTTACAAACGAATGCAGTCGGAATTATATTAAAGAATGTCCTGGCTCTTCCAAGCTTTATAATGGCAGTGAATGGGTGTTAATATTCAATAGTCCAATAGAAGTCCAATAAAGTGCATAGAACATGAAAGCGCAGAGGAGAGAGCAAAAGAGAGCAAAACCGGTCATGAATTAGAAGTACAAAATGAGGATTTGTAAATAAAAAATTCGATATAAGCCAGGAGGAGGCTGGTTTTCTGCATCGATTCACTTCACGAGGCCTTTATTAACCCCCCAGAACCATATGGAGTACTTTTTAGGATGGATGGATGTACTTTATTGGATGATTGAATATCACCACCCATTCACTGCCATCATAAAGCTTGGAAGAGCCAGGACATTTTTTAATATAACTCCAATTGTATTTGTCTGAAAGAAAAAAGTCATATACACCTAGAATGGCTTAAGGGTGAGTAAATCATGGGGTAATTTTCATTTTTGGGGCTAACTATCCCTTTAAGCTAGTCTCCCAGCCTGAGTTTACAAAAAGTGCCCAAAACTATTTTAAAACCAGCTAAGCAGACCAACATAACAAATTTGACCAGGCTGGAGAAATGTCACCCTTTAACATTTTCTGTCTATTTTGTATACTATTAGAATGTACGTGATGGGAGCACATGATAGTATTTTCATTTTTATGCAAACAATCCCTGTTGCTGTTCAACCATGAGGAGGGTTTCTGCAGTGACTCTTTATATGTGTGTGCGTGTAGCTCCAGCAGACTGTATGATATGGGAAGTGAAAGCCGGATTCAGAACGGCAGACAGAGATTAAGTGAAGAGAGAGAGATCACCGTCAGAAACACCAGTGTTGATTTTAGGCACACGGTTGCATGGTGTTATGTCTGCTGGGTGTGTATATAGGAATGTCTTTCTGTGTCATAACAGACTTTAGGTTTCGGCTCCACAAGATCTTGCCAAACTACCTATCTGTCTGTCTAATCATGTGTATGAAGTTCATTCCTAATCAAAAGGTTAACAAGAGTTGGGGAAAAGGAGACAGGTGTATGTGTTTAAAAAATATGACAAGTGTTATTTGTGTAGTGCATGTTTTTATAGTCTTGGTTACGTGTAAGAGAGGAATGCTTCTGGAAAGCTGCTAGTGTGTGTGTTTCTTTAATGATGTCATAAACTGTTTGCATCTCTTTGTTGGCTTGTCTACACGCCATTTGACTTGAAAAGAGGAACTGCAGCCTTGGCATGTTGAGAGAGCTAGAGATGGAGAGTAAGAGAGAAATGGAGGTGCCAAGTCCTAATATCCCTCACATTTCATCTTTATTGTGTGCTGTAAAAAGCTATGAAAACATTGAGAGATGGGACTGAGAGGAAGCATCCTATTAATTGTGAATAAAAGGAGCTATGAACGTTGAAGTGTCGGATGGAAAGGTCTACAACTCATCAGCTTCCTCTCAGACCTGTTATCCGTCACCTTTTTTAGATCAATCATAAACCTCACTTAACCCGTAATAGTACACTAATAGCAATGCTTAATTGAGTTTTTAAGTAAATCCCATTAATAGAAACAGAATGTGTAAGATTTTTACTGATTATTTTGCAAATGCTTATATTCTGTTTGTTTTTTCATTTGTCAAAAAATCACCAAAACTACCATGCAGGGTTCCAGACGGCTACTAAAACAGCTGCAAATGCGATTAAAAAATAAAAAATAAATAAAAATGTGCTTATTAAAAATAATAATTAGAAATCTAGTCAGAAAATACAGTATGCATATGCTGTTTTTTTTTTCCCGAACACAGCAGCAAACACAGTATGAGTCATGAAGTTTGATTCAAAAAAGATTAACAAAAACAGAATCGAACTTGCTCAAGATTTTGCATTTGGAATCAGACTCACTCAGATAGTGAGTGTTTATGTCCTGTTCAAAATATTAGTAGACCTATATCCCAGATAGCACATGTACGTCTGCAGGATGTCTGTTAAAGACCACTTGATCTGGAAAGCATCTGCTGTGTACAAACATCTGACAGACGTCTATAAGATGTCAATTTGCATACATTTTAAATCATAAACATCTTAAAGACATCTAATAGATCTGCAAAATGTTTGTTAAAGATCACTTGATCTGTAAAGCGTCTGCTGTGTACAAACATCTGGCAGACGTCTATAAAATATAAATTTTACATACATTCTAAATCATAAATATCTTAAAGACATCTAATAGATCTGCAAGATGTCTGTTAAAGATCACTTGATCTGGAAAGCGTCTGCTGTGTACAAACATCTGGCAGACGTCTATAAGATGTCAATTTTACATACATTCTAAATTATACACATCTTAAAGACATCTGATAGACGTCTATTTGACATCTAATAGGAAATGTCCAATAGATGTATTGCAAAAGAGCAAACACTTTAAAAAATGTGCCATGCAGATGTAAATGCAGACGTCAAATAGACGTCTCCTTGATGTGGGTGTGCTTTCAGGGATTATAAATACTAAAATGTCCCTTCATTACAGCACACAGCAATTGCTATTGTTAAAAGTTAAGTGAGATACTGTATAGTAGCTTTATGGATCCATCACAGAACTCTTTGTAGTTTTCTACATTTATTTTCTCAATTTTCTGCTATCCATACTTATACTTATATTTATTATATTTATTATAGATTCCATACACTCAATTCCTTTGTATAATTTGTATATAGAACATCTGTACTTACATTATATTGTCTTGTGTATTGTTTTTCACATATTTATTCTAATCACTCATTTTTTTGTCTATTGTTTGTGTCTTTTCATATATTTATTCTAATCACTTGTTTATTTCTGTTATCTGTGTCTTGTCACTTGTGATCCTGTCTGTGCACTGGAAGCTTCTGTCACCAAAACAAATTCCTTGTGTGTGTAAGCACACTTGGCAATAAAGCTCTTTCTGATTCTGATTTCTGATTCTGAATTTGTTGAATAGTTCTGCATGACAGTGTATGTTAGGATATTGAGGGCCTGGGGAGCATTACTGAAGTAAAATGGACTGTGAAACCATTCCATGTTGACTTTAAAAGACCTGAGAGTTTTGGCCAGATATTTTTTGTGTTGCTGCTTTGTATGTTGTTTCCAAGAGAAACATTAATGTTTAATTTTCCATCCTCAATCTGTGAAGACTTTAGCTTAAACGAAAGTGCAAGCAACCATTAAGCATTTGTGCATTTTCTGTTTACACTGTTGTTTACTTGGGTGTGAAATTGAACGGTTTGTTATCCACTTTCATGTGTCAGTTCAGTGAGGCGGGCTTGAATTGTTGTGGTTGAATCGACACACAATGCCACAAGAGTGGCTGTATGTGATGTAGATACAATAGACTCTGATATCCAAACGGTCTCTCGGAAGCGTTGAACGAGCATCTTAAATTATTACTGTACGATGAGTAAGTTAATCCTAACAATCCAATCGGTCTCGACTCTTTTATTTAAAACCTACGTAAAATTTAAAAAGTACATAATTGTTTATTTACCTGCTTTGTTATTTTTATTCCGTTTAGTAGGACAATACTAGATCTCAGCATGTGTACAGGCTCATACTTGAGTCTCATTCCTGCTGTAGTGTATGTTTGCCATGTTGACTGAGCGTGGCTCTGAGCATATTAGGCAAATTTCCCTTGCTCATATTTGCTTTGGATACTGGTTAGCTGCAGCGGGCTAATAGTGTGGCTGAGGTCGGCGTTGAGGAAAAAAGCTATTTTCAGTCTTACCCTAGTATAGATTTTACACGCTTTTGTTGTTAAAGGATCCCTTTTTATGAAAAGCTCTGTGCCAGAATTTTAAAAGTTTATCATAAACTTTATGATTATGGTGCATGGAAAGCGGTTATTAAAGAGAAGCGTTTGAACGCAGGCCAGGCAAGAACAGCTGGTTTTCTCTCAGTTCAGATGGCCAGTAATGCTGAAACAAATTAGAGAGAGAGAGGGAGAGAAAAGTGAAAAGGAGCGAGAGAGTGTTGCAATAAACCATAACGGCTCGACACATTGTTCTTACACATCAGATTTAGTGTTGCAATGATATTTGTGGTCACTGTAAAAATCCTTCTATTTTTGTTTGTGAAAAACTCCACAGAAAAATTTAAACTTAAGTGCACATATTTTTCTCTTGCTGCAATGTTTACCAATGCCAGCTTTTAGTTTTTTTTGATCCCAGATGATTTCATCTATACTCAGAAGAAATTTGTGTTTCTTAGAAGTTGCTCAGAAAGCTTAATGATGATCCTCAAGTTGTTTTCAAAGTATCAACTTTGTCTTAGGTGTTCTTAGCAATGCATATTACTAATCAAAAATTAAGTTTTGATAGATTTACAGTAGAAAATTTACAAAATATCTTCATTGAACCTGATACCCTAATGATTTTTACCCTAATCATTTTGACCCATACAATGCATTTTTTGGCTATTGCTACAAATATACCCTTGCTACTTAAGACTGGTTTTATGGTTCAGGGTCACATATAACTGTAAAATAAAAGGGATAATTCATCCAAAAATTGATGTGCTCCTGTGGTCACACAATGGTCATCAAAACTCTTTGGTTGCCAACATTCTTCAAAATATCTTCTTTTGTGTTCTGCAGAAGAAAGAAAGTTACACAGTGCTGAAATGACATGAAGGTGAAATGAGACCGAATTTTCATTTTTTAGCTGTCCCTTTAAGAAATTAATACCATAATTTAGTAATCATTTGTTCTTGGGAGAATTGAATGAGAAACGTTTGAGCTCATATTCATTGCAGACTTTGTTTTTATCTCAATTAAGTCTCCGCAAAGTTGAGATCTGTTCTGAAACTCCAAAGTGGAATTTTGCTCAGGGGAAATATTTGAGAAGCAGAAGACTTTATTTACTCTTCATATCATTGCTGTCTAGAATAAACTGAAGAAACTAAACATCCACAAATGAAAGTGCTTTGTTCAATTTTAATACAAATATTTACTTTACCAATTATGTTGTCAGAATAATAGTTTAAGTGGAAAATTAATTTCAGGATGTCTTAGAATTTCATGCATTTGTTCCGAAGAGCATCTTGCGAATGAAATGAAAATGAAATGAAAGCAAGCACATCTGTACCATCTGCACAAAGACTTCAGATGCCATGTTTCATTGTTTATTTATTTATATATTTATTCCAGAATTCAGAAAATTGTTTTTATCTTATTGGTGATGGTTGATGCTTCCTAGGGACAGTTCTAAAGTCTTGCCATCTCCTTAAAGAGGTTATAAATCTCCAAAGGCAGGGGTAATTCCCCATCCCATTAACCAGCCCGGACAGATGATGTCCCCATCATTATGGTAACACATGAAAGGCTCTGAGATTATTTACTCATTCACTGAAGGGACTTGACCCTGCAGGCTTAACTGGACACACACACACACACACACACACACACTTATCATCATAAAGTACACTCTTGCACACACACGCACATACACGTCCACACATTTGAGGAGTCTTGAGGGCAAACAGGCCTGTGTTTGGTGATCAAAGCCACCTATCATATCTGGTCTGGGACTGCACACCGCATTGCTTTCCTCTCACCCTTGAGGAAAGAAAGGTGATTAATTAGAGGTTTAAACAGATAAATTAAAGGATTAGTTCATGGAAAAGAAAGAAAATTCTGTTGTTATTCCAAACCTGTACAATTCTGGCACGCAATGCAAAAAGAGAAATTTTGAACTGAACTGATTGCATGGGGACTACAGCTTTTAAGCTTCAAACAGGACTCAAAACCATATAGTTATCATAAAATATCATACAAATAATTTGTATGACTTGTGTACAAACAACAACCGTACAATAGTTTTGCGTGATGAACAGATCAGAACCTAAGTGGTTATTTACTCATAATCTTCGCCTCCAGTGAGGTTGGCAAGACATGTTACTGAGTTGGAATCAAGAGCCAGATCAGTTAACAAATTCGTTGATCAGATCAATGAATCATTGAGAGCTGATTCTTTGAAAAGATCCATTTTGGATAAACAATTTGTTCACAGTTTCGAGAATGTGCCAAGAAGAGCTACAGTTGAGGTCAAACGTTTACACCCTCCTTTCAGAATCTGCAAAATGTAAATTATTTTAGCAAAATAAGAGGGGTCATACAAAATGCATGTTATTGTTTATTTAGTACTGAGCTTGATAAGATATTTCACATAAAAGATGTTTACATATAGTCCACAAAAGAAAATAATAGTTGAATTTTTGAAAAAAGAAGTTTACATACACTTGATTCTTAATACCATGTTGTTTCCTGAATGATCCACAGCTGTGTTTTTTTGTTTAGTGACAGTTGTTCATGAGTCCCCTGTTTGTCCTGAACAGTTAAACTGCCTGCTGTTCTTCAGAAAAAAATCCTTCAGGTCCCACAAATTCTTTGGTTTTCCTGCATTTTTGTTTATTTGAACCCTTTCCAAATATGACTGTATGATTTTGAGATCCATCTTTTCACACTGAGGACAACTAAGGGATTTATATGCAACTGTTACAGAAGGTTCGAAAGCTCACTGATGCTCCAGAAGTTTAAACCATGTATTAAGAGCCGGGGGGTGAAAACGTTTGGAATTTGAAGATCAGGGTAAATGTAACTTATTTTGTCTTCTGGGAAACATGTAACTATATTTTGTAGCCTCTGAAGGGCAGTACTAAATGAAAAAATATGATATTTAGGGAAAATAAGAAAAATGTGCACATTTCCATTCTGTTCAAAAGTTTTCACCCCCCGGCTCTCAGTGCATTGTTTTTCCTTCTGGAGCATCAGTGAGCGTTTGAACCTTCTGTAGTAGTTGCATATGAGTCGCTTAGTTGTCTCATACATTACAATAACAGTATTTTGTATGATCTCTCTTATTTTGGTAAAATATTTAACATTTAGCATATTGTGAAAGAGGGATGTAAACTTTTGACCTCAGAGCTGTTACTTGGCTTCGGAAGATTTGTAATGTAGTATATGAGTTGTATGGACCTTGGCAGGCCCCAGTTCTCATCCATCTCATCCTTTCATTAAAAAGAGTGTTCAAAGCTACTTTTCAGAGCTTCACCTTTTAAGTTCCTCAGAAGATAGAAAGTTATGTGGTTTTGGAACAACATGAGGGTGAGTAAATGATGACAAAATGTTCATTTTTTGGGAGAACTGTTCCATTAAGTGCTCGCCGTATGACCCCAGAGGCAGCCTGGATCAAATACAGCCATATAGAAACCTGGCAGAATGTATGAGTATGTTTATATGTGTCTGCCAACAAGACAGATTCCTCTTATAATCTAATCTCCTCCATTGAACCTCAATTGCCCTGAAGACTTCAACTCCAAACAGGTGTCTTTCCTGAAGAGGAGAATACATTATTCAAAAAAGCTATGCAAAGTAGCCATTATATTTGACTGAGTCATAATGAAAATCCCATCAGGCCGGGGGGGGTTTGTCGATCTTGATGGTCGAAATACACACGCTCGGCTCCAAAGCCAGACTGGTTTGTTAGCAGGCCAGATCTCATTCTTCTCAGCAGAAAAGAAAAAAAGGAGGGAAAATGGGAGATGTTTAGCTGACTCCAACCTGAGGTTAAGTTTCCCCGGACACAATAAAGCGAGCACATGAAAAGACGCTTCACTCAATACACTTTCTTGTTGTAAAGAGAGAAGAAGAGAAGCTGGAAAGTGTTTTTGATAGGGGAAGAAAAGACCGTGGCACGCCCTTTTGATTCCACCTCACAATGGCTGAAATCAGATAGCTGTCGCCTCAGGGTCGAGCTCGAGATGTTGCATTGTGACTCCTAAAAGACAAGAAGAATAGCTTTTCTCGCAATTATCGTTGCTCCTGACGGCGTGGGCACCCGTAGTGCACGTGAAGGGGGATTCGGTCAGGCTTTTTTACGATGAATGTTCGGTTCATGAAGAACCTGCCCAATCACTGCCTCGTCTGGCTGTGCGGTTGTAATCAATACCCTCTCTGAAGGCTTTTTGGGGTTTGGGCATCAAGGTTTAAAGTACACGCCGGAGAGCTTAAAGGGGTTTTGAAGCAGACAAAGCTGGAGAACTCTGCAGGTCACTGTCTGGAAAGGAACAAAGCCCTTCCCCAGGCCCTCTTGTAGACGCCGACCTGGAGGTGGACATGCTTGGATGGACAGGGCAGGGGGAGAGAAAGAGGCTCAATAAAGCGCATAGGTTCCCGCTGTAGGGGGTGTTTCTGTCTGACTGACAAGCCTTTAAAAGGCTTTTCTCTTTAGTGACAGCTACGCTTGAACTAAATTATCTGCAGTAACTAACCAAAAGCAGCGACTCTTCCAACTTGACATTTTTGCAGTAGCTTGACATCTTTCAGATGTTTTCATAGTAGTGTAGCTACTTTTTTACAAGAAGCAAGAAGCTGCACTGCTGTTTAAAAGTTTGGAAGTAGTAAGATTAATTTTTTTTTTTTTTAAAGAAATGAATATTTTTATACAGCAAGGATTTATTAAATGATTTATGAATGATTGTGCGACTAGAGTCAATGCCGATACCGATTATTATAAATCAAGTAGACAATAACCAATATTTTGAACCGATTTATATAGTCAACCGGTACACTACCAGTCAAAAGTTTTTGAACAGTAAGATTTTTAATGTTTTTTAAAGTATCTTCTGCTCACCAAGCCTGTATTTATTGATCCAAAGTACAGCAAAAACAGTAAAATTATGAAATATTTTTACTATTTAAAATAACAGTTTTCTATTTTAACACATTTTTAAATGTAATTTATTCCTGTGATCAAAGCTGAATTTTTAGCATCATTACTCCAGTCTTCAGTGTCACATGATCCTTCAGAAATCATTCTGATATACTGATTTGCTGTTCAAGAAACATTTTTTATTATTATTATCAATATTTAAAACAACTGAGTACATTTTTTTCAGGATTCTTTGATGAATAGAAAGATCCAAATATCAGCATTTATCTGAAATAAAAAGCTTTTGTAACATTATACACTATATCATTCAAACGCTTGGAGTCAGTATAATTTTTTATAGTATTTTTTATTTAGGAAGAATGCTTTAAATCGATCAAAAGTGATGATAAAGACATTTATAATGTTACAGAAGATTTCTACTCAGCTGTTTTCAACATAATAATTATAATAAATGTTTTTTGAGCAAAAAAATAAGAACATTAGAATAATTTCTGAAGGATCACGTGACTGGATTAATGATGCTAAAAATTTAGCCTTGAAATCGCAGGAATAAATTACATTTTAAAATATATTCAAATAGCAAACAGTTATTTTAAATAGTAAAAATATTTCAAAATTGTACTGTTTTTGCTGTATTTTAAATCAAATAACTACAGCCTTGTTGAGAATAAGAGACTTCCTTCGAAAACAGTAACATATCTTATAGATTCCAAACATTTGAATGTTATTATACATTGCTATTTTTATATCACATTATGTATTATATTTTCCCAAATGTGCTAAAAGGTCTCTCTTTCTCACATAGCGTTGTATAGTTTTGTTAAATTGGTTTGCTCAGAGAGATGATTTTAAAGATCTGGTTTATAAACAATTCAGTGATTCATTTGATTCATTCATCTGTTGAGTGTAAAGTGTGCAGTAATGTAGTAATTTTAATGCTGTCAAACAGAATTATATCCATGTTATTTGTTTGCCAGTTAAATGCTTTTTTAAATGTTTTGAATTCATCTGAGACATATAATCTGATAATTATACAGTATAAAAAGATAATGCCTCTAAATATTTAAACATCACATAAGCGAGAGCTCCGGAATGAATCATTGCTTTTGAACACTTGAATGAGTGATTCAGTGATTCACCCATAAAGACAAGTCATTTGTCACCACCTACTGCTGTAATATTGTAACATACAGAAAGAGTCACTTAAAATCACCACAACTAAAGTTCGTTAGCTTCTGTTGAATTCAGTGTTGTGTTACTCCCTAAAAAAGTAACTAATTGCATTACTTAGTTACTTTTTATGGAAAGTAATGCATTACGTTACTTTTGTGTTACTTTTTTAATCTTGGGCTTGCATGTTTGTTTATAATATAAAAATTTCTAATTTTGGCAAACATAAAAGCCTTCTCACACCGAAAGTGAAATGAATGCACATCAGACTGAAAGAGAAATAAATTCTCTCAGGAGAAGAATACTCTTCAGCAATAAAAAAAAATGAAGCATGAATGTTAGTGTATATGAAATAATTTTTGCTTATTAGTATGGTTGACTTAGATCATCGAAGGACAGGTCTACAGCAGGTCTACGTGCTACCAGTCTTAAGTAGCACGGCTATATTTGTAGAAATAGCCAAAAAAATACATTGGGTTAAAATTATCGATTTTTCTTTTATGCCAAAAATCATTAGGATATCAAGGAAAGATATTTTGTAAATTTCCCACCATAAATATATCAAAACATATTTTTTTATTAGTAATATGCATTGCTATGAACTTAATTGGACAACTTTTGGCGACTTTTCTCAATATTTTGTTTTTTTTTCACCCACAGATTGCAGATTTTTAAATAGTTGTATCTCGGCCAAATATTGTCCTATCCTGACAAACCATACATCAATGGAAAGCTTATTTATACTGTCAAAAGAGCACCGTCCTTCGGATGAGACGTTAAACCGAGGTCCTGACTCTCTGTGGTCATTAAAAATCCCAGGATGTCTTTCGAAAAAGAGTAGGGGTGTAACCCCGGCATCCTGGCCAAATTTGCCCATTGGCCTCCGACCATCATGGCCTCCTAATCATCCCCATATTCTGATTGGCTTTGTCACTTACATCTCCTCTCCACCAATAAGCTGGTGTGTGGTGGGCGTTCTGGCGCAATATGGCTGCCGTCGCATCATCCAGGTGGATGCTGCGCACTGGTGGTGGTTGAGGAGATTCCCCCTTCTATGTAAAGCGCTTTGAGTGCCCAGAAAAGCGCTATATAAATGTAAGAAATTATTATTATTATTATTTATTCATATATGTGACGTATACATTCACATCAAAAAATTATTGCAGGTTTGCATCATATTCTGAGTTTCCATTTCACTGTTTTTATTAATTTTGAGGAATACTGAGTCTGTTCTTTTTTTTTTTTTGAGTTAATGTACAATAATTACTCCCAATGTCCCGACAGGAGACTTGTTAGTCAATAAATGGTAAAAAATTTGAAAAAGTAACCTGAAAAAATTCAAAAGTAATACATTACTTTACTAGTTACTTGAAAAAAAGTAATCTGATTACGTAACTCGCGTTACTTGTATTACGTTACCCCCAACACTGGTTGTAGTGAACTGCGTTTTTAAAAAGATGACGTTACAGCTACTCTAGTTTGCGATTTCATAATTGCTGTGATTTTAACACTCTCTCTTTCTCGACACAGGAACCCAGATGGAGATGTTCGGCCATGGTGTTACATCGCAGATCTCGAGGATGGAATCTACTGGAAATACTGTGATATTCCATCCTGTCAAAGTAAGTGTTGCAATAAAAAATAAAAAAATAGCATGGAAACTATCATTTACAATGAGCACAACTTAAATAAGGAACTAGGCCAAAAAGGTTTAAGTTCCCATCATTTGGAATATAAAACTAATATGCAAAACTGCATTTTTGGAAAGGACTCTAATTGCTCTATCAGAAATCACGCTGTTCCAGCATGCACAGATACGTTTGTGGTGCCTGTCAACACTTGATGTTTTTGTGTTCTCCACCCAGAGAGTGTATACATGAGTCTGTGTGTGTTTTGAAAGTATGTGTTTACCTTAAAGCTTTAGATTGATAATTAATTTGTCTTAACTTGTTTTCAGGATTGTTTCATATAATCAGTGCGGACAGCTCGCTCTCTTTTCTTTTTTTTTTTCTTTCTTTCTTTGTATTAGTGAATAAGTCTTTCTGTGTGTGTCTTGCGGGCATGTATGTGTGTGCATGTGTATGCGAGTGCAAACTCATTTTCCTGTCAGTCAGATTTGTATAATCCCACTAAGTGTGTTTTCTACTGTACTGGCAGAGAAACAGACTGTGTGTGTGTGCACCTGGTATTCATCACGTTATGGGGACCAAATGTCCCCACAAGGATAGTAATACCAGTAAATTTTGACCTTGTGGGGACATTTGTGAGGTCCCCATGAGGAAACAGGCTTATAAATCATGCACAATGAGTTTTTTTGAGAAAGTAAAAGTGTGCACAGTCTCCTGTGAGGGCTAGGTTTAGGTGTAGGGTAGGTGTAGGGTGATAGAAAATACGGTTTGTACAGTATAAAAACCATTACGCCTATGGAATGTCCCCATAAAACATGTAAACCCAACATGCGTGTGTGTGCGTGTGTGTGTGTGTGTGTGTGTGTGTGTAATCTGATAGTCCCTGCTCCTCAGTTTTAATGTCACTAATCACACCCCATAAACAAGAGCTGACATATAGTATCACAGGATGGGTAGAGTATGAATACAAAACTGAACAGCTGTGGCATACATCAGGAAACAGTCTCAGTAGTTAGAGCTCAGTCTGAAGTTCTCCCAGCATATTATTCATGACAAGTTAAAGTATAAATCAGGGCGGTCAATTTAACATGTTAATTTAGCTCGGTTAATTGGAACGAAAAAATTAATGTGATTTAAAAAAAAAAAAATGTATGCATTTAATGACCACTGGAGCAATTCATGCTTGATTTACCATTTAAATTGGTTACAAAGTTATATGCCATATTTAATATGATGGAAACAAAAAATATAGCGGTGAGGGATGGAAAATATAGTAATTTTGTTTTATGGTCCTACAGTAATTCATGTCTAATTTTCATAATCTATTGTTTTTATTTGATTTGATTTGATTTGATTTTAAAGACTTACACTGTCATTCAGGGGTTTAAGTAACGAGTGAAATAAGATTTTACAGGAGTAAGATTTTTGTTTTTAAGAAATGAATTATTTTATTTATTCAATTCATGTCTAGTTTTCATAACCCTGTGTTTTTATTTTATTTTATTTTATTTTATTTTATTTTATTTGAAAGACTTACACTGTTGTTCAAAGGTTTAAGTGAGGAGTAAGTAAGGAGTAAAATAAGATTTTAAAGGAGTAAGTAAGATTTTTTTAAAGAAATTATTTTATTATTGTAATTCATGTCTAGTTTTCGTAACCATGTGTTTTTTATTATTTTATTTTATTTTGTTTTATTTTATTATTTTATTTTTTTTTATTTTTATTTGAAAGACCTACAATGTGGTTCAAAGGTTTAAGTAAGGAGTAAGTAAGGAGTAAAATAAGATTTTAAAGGAATAAGATTTTTTTAAAGAAATGAATTATTTTATTCATGCAATTCATGTCTAATTTTCATAGCCCTGTGTTTTTATTTTATTTTATTTTATTTGAAAGACTTACACGGTCGTTCAAAGGTTTAAGTAAGGAGTAAGTAGGGAGTAAAATAAGATTTTAATGGAGTAAGTCATTTTTTTTAAGAAATTATTTTATTCATGTAATTCCTGTCTAATTTTCTTAACCCTGTGTTTTTTATTATTTTATTTTATTTTATTTGAAAGGCTTGCACTGTCGTTCAAAGGTTTAGAGTAATAAAGATTTTTTTAAAGAAATTATTTATTTTATTCAGCAATGATGCATTAAATTGATCATCCTTTGTAAGCATAAGAGACTTCTTTCAAAAGCATTTAAAAACCTTACCAAGCCCAAACTTTTGCCATGGTATAGTGAATTCTCAAGATTTCATTGGCTGAAAGTTCAACTACATGGACGAATGCTTTATGAAACTGCAAAGCGTTTTCACACAACTCACATTTTCTTTAGAAAAATCGTAAAAATCTTGTTAGGATTGTTAGGTTTCGGCCATCCATCAGTTTGATGTTGTTTTTTCAGTCACACTACTCCATCCTGGTTTCTGTGCTATTTGAGGCTTGCTTTTCAAAGTTTTATAGCCAATCTCAGGGTTGTGATGCGTGACTTTAGCTTAATTTTCCTCCTTCATCTCCAGTCAAACAAATAAGAGCTGTACTCACTGTCCAGCACAATTACACTCACTGACCCATTTCCCAAAAGTGCCATACACACATTCATCTGTCTGGATGCCTCTTATCTCTGTGCCTGAGTGAAGCTAACAAAGCCCACCCAACTAATGCCCCTCTAGGCTGAGACCGTCTTCAATGGCAGGCAAATTTAGGACAGCTTTTGTCACAGCCGGTTGTCTTCTGTGCTAGGCTCACTGATTTGAGTCTGGTTTACCGTAAATGTGTTTGTGTGTACCGGCTTGTAACCCATCCGATTTTTTTTTTTTTTTCATGTCCCAGATTCCCGTCAGCTTTCAGGGCATCGCCCATATCAAGTACAGCCCTCCACACGCTCCTGTTTCGGCTTGGATATCATTAGATGGGTCTTGGGTCTTGGGTGGTGCCCTAAAACCACGATGCCCACAATGTTGGCAATGAAAGCAAGGCGATTTGTTGGACCTTTTAGCTCCAGGCGGTCATTACGCTGTAAAATCAGAAAGCAGTCGGTGCAATTGTAGCATCACAATCGACACGCGTACATGCACCTGAGGCTGTTTGCCTGTTTGTTACGTGGGATGAAAGAACAGAATTTACCCCAATCTCCATTAGGCATGCTGTCAAGTGCAAAATGACACTTTTCTTTGCAGTACGTATGGGAGAGGTTGATTTTCTCCCTTGTTTGTTCTTTTTAGGTGTTGTTTTGTTCTCTGAATAACAGTAAACTGTCTTAGATGTCTTATCATGTTAGCCGTCTGTAGCCGTATTGTCTCTTTTATCAACACACACACACATAATTATGTATTATTTCATAATATCTAGAAAAGGAATGTAGTAAAACTAAAAGCTCATATAGTTTTCACTCAAACACAAAGAAATGGCAGTTAACACATTGAATATGACATTTTGATTTCTGTTAAACAGTGCAATATTCTTTGTTTTATTTACGACTTTGAAAAAGCTTTTTTTTTTTACAGTACGGCTCTGATTCAAATCGCTCAGTGTGCAGAATCACATGATGGGACATGTTTACTTTCACTCTGTGATCTTTTATAGTAAGCAAATATTCAGCATGTAGGTTTGCTGCCAAATAACTGGGATGGTTAACAGTCAAGTGAGAGTCATAAGAGAACCAGCTGCATTCCTCAGTTTATTTTCTTAAAGTGAACAACAGCAGCACCTGTTAAAGGTGCTTTTTTTGGATTTTAATCAGCGGTCATGCTCATTTTTCAGTCATAGGTGTGTTTGATGATTGGCTCAAGGTTATGTTTGGATTTGCTCTTTAGACTTCTACAATAACAGATGAGAAGACATGGGAATGTAATCTAACAATTCTGGTTTGATTTCCAGTTCAATGAATGGTTCCATGAATGATTCTTTTGGTACTTGTAAAGAAGAAATATTTTTAAAATAACAATAATAAAAATGTCAGAACTCACAGTGCATCTTTAACTAAATTAGGGCCCTATGAAATCTGTTTTATTTTTTTTCCCAAATTCCGTTTTATTTTTTTCCAAATTCTGTTTTTTCCCCGTTTTCATTTTTCTGGATTCTGTTTTTTTTCCGTTTTCATTTTTCTCAACTCCTTTTAAATGGTAAATTAAATTTTATTAATTAAAGAGCATGTCTAAATAATTAAAATCATGAAACTTATACAATTTCACATCAATTTAATAAAGGTTTAACAAAAATGACATGTTTAGGGATCTATGAAATGTTTTATTTTTTCTCACCATGTTTTATTGTTATCAAATTCTGTGTTTTAGCATGTCTAATTATTTAAATGCACACTTAATTTATTCAAATTTATTCTTAAAATTAGCCTTACCCTCAGAAATTCTGTTGTGTATTTAAAATGTTCTGGTTATCAACTGAAGGCATAAAACATTTTCATTTCATTTCAATTTTCATTTGTCTTTTATTTATTAAAAATTAAGCAAACTTTTTTTGGGGCAAACAAAGGGGAATTTACTATTAAAATTAAAACATGGAAGAAATGTGTGATTATAACCTAAAAAATAATGTTTTTTTATTTTAGTAGTAGTAGAAATAGTAGTAATATATTTCTGGCACAATGTCTTCAAGTTATACCAGACTTTTATTTTGACGAGTTGCTGAGTCTACCTTTACATTTCTGTGTGTATATGACATGACGCTAGTTTTCCTAAAATGGAACGGTCAAATGCTGAAATCACCGCGAGCGTCACACGCACTTCAGTGTGTGTAGTAAACAAAACTGCTCGTCTGCTCCATTCATTAAAACAGAGACATGCAGAACATGCAGAATTCACATTTAAATGGTATTTTTCCCGCGTAATATTTACGGATAATAGTCCATATTGCGGTTTGATTGAAGTGTAATGACCTACTTTTGATTAATTCATTCAAACTTTGACAAATTCCGTGACATTCCGCGTTATTCAGTTAATTCCGTTCTTATGACTGGATTCCGCGATTCCGTCTGCATTTTCTGCATCGCGGAAATCATAGGGCCCTACTAAATATTGTCATATGAACAGCCAGTAAGTAACTACACTGATTTAAATATAAAGAGCCTTAAAATAAGCACAACTTCTTTATGTGTTTCATTAACTTAAAGGGATAGTTACTAGATAGTTATTAGACTTCAGATCTCAACACCCATTCACTGCCATTATAAAAGAGCCAGGACATTTTTTAATATGACTCCGACTGTATTCGTCTGAAGGAAGAAAGTCATACCTAAGGTGACTTAAGGGTGAGGAAATTATATCCCTTTAAGATAACGGCTATATGTGACCCTGGACCACAAAACCAGTCTTAAGTAGCATGGGTATATTTGTAGCAATAGCCAAAAATACATTGTATGAGTCAAAATGATCAATTTTTCTTTTATGCCAAAAATTATAATAAGAATGTTAGGTAAATATCATGTTCCATTAAGATATTTTGTACATTTCTTACCATAAATATATTAGAACTTAATTTTTGATTAGAAATATGCATTGCTAAGAACATTTGGACAACTTTAAAGACGATTTTCTTAATATTTTGATTTTCAGATTCCAGATTTTCAAATAGTTCAGGGAATGCTTGCACGTGTGATTCGAGTCCAGATCTTTTAATCATACGTTTTCTTTTGCTTTCTTCAAATGTATGTACTGATATGGTTATACAATATATGAATTCTCTCCTCTCTATCATCACATCATTTACAGTAATTAACGGCTGAGTAGACTGATGAAATATGTATAATTGTTCTTAATATCTGATCCTTTTTCTTCATTAACAACAGGAAAGCACAAATGTCTCTTTTTCCCCCACTCCTCTTGTGTGTTGGGAGATCAAAGACAGGTGCTATTTTTGTATCTCCTGTCTCTCTGAAATCTTAGGGCCGCTATACCTCGTGACCCTGGGCAGGTCCAGCGAGGGATGAGAGATGAGATGTGTACAGCTCTTTTCACTGTTCATTCCTGTTGTTTCACTCATCTGGCCTCTGAAAACACGTTAATTATTCTGTTTCTATTGAGAACACCTCCCTCAATCTTTAATTAAGCATGCAGTCGCTCCCTGAAGGCCGCGGTGATGAAAAGCATTGATCTCGGCTTCAATTGTGTCGTAACACGGCCTCGGGCAGGACTAGCGCAATGTGCCTGCCACCTTGCAGATGCACGACATGGGAAACTATGACGTGAAATTGCGCAGCAGGGCTCATGTGTCCCCTGTTAAAGGGCCTTTGGTGTTGTTTGTGTTGCTTGCATGTCGCACTCCAACTGAAGATTTCTTCTCAAGATGTTTGTAATGACCCCATTGACTTGTTCCTTTGATTCTTGCTTTCTCTCTCCCCCAGTGTAAATCTCAGTTGCTAAATGTACGATAGATTCATAGGTCATGGGTAAAGTGCGGCATAACACAAACAAAAGCTCAGTCACAAACGCCTGACTCATAAACAAAGATACACTGTCAAATCCCCCTGAGCAGAAAATGAAAGCATATTAATAGTCTGTTTTTTATGGAATGATCCACAACATCAACAAATTAATTTCACTCCGAAGCAGATCCAGCTGTCGTAACTGTAAAAAAAAAAAGAAACGTTAAACCAAAACACATGTACTCTGGGCTGGATAAGTGTGTCTGTAACAGGAGGGAGCCTGCCAAAACAGGAACACAACTTTAGTATCTGAATTAATGACAGACAAGCAGATCCAAAAGCAGAGAAGAGGATGTGAGGACTCTTTTGAATGATTTACCAACAAATCACCAAACCCCAGACGCTTAATATAGTCATTTTATAGGTGTTTTACACCAAACTGTGAAGTGCAGCACTAAAACTAGATAATTGCTGGTGTTTAAAAACCCTTTTCTTCCCAAAATGCACTGTGTTTCCCTTGAGCGGTGTTCTACTGTCAGCAACCGGAAATCATTTTCAGTGTGAAATAATGATTTGAAGCAACATGAAGTGTAGGTGTTTGTAGCAATGTGTCAAAGTTGAAGAAATTAAAAAAGGCAATGGGATGTTGCATCTAGCAATTAGACTGAAGACTTCCTGTGAGTGTATTGTTTTTAAAGATTTTTTTTGTACATTTTGATTAAATTAAAATTCATTTTTAGGGTTTCAATTTAATGTGTTGTTTTAATTTTGGGTAAATAGATGTTTATTAAATTCAAAATGTAATTTTTTTAAATGTCGGTTATTTTTTAATGTTTTTTTTATTTAATTTAATTTAATTTTAATTCTCTTTGTGCCTAATTGTATTAGTTAATGATAGCATTATTTAAATAATAAAATAAAATAAAAAAGACTGATATTACTTTATCTGTCATCTGGCATGCTGCTCCCTAAATATCAATCAATTATCAAATATCAACATTGGCTATCTACAGAATATGTATCTGTGAGTGTATCTTGTATCTTTGTATCCTTTTCCTGTGAGTTTTTTGTTTTAAGATAATTTTGTGCATTTTGATTAAATATAATTTCATTTTTAAATGTAATTTAATTTAGTGCAATTTATTTTTTACAATTTTGAGAAATTGGATGTTTATTGATTTCAAAATGTAAATATTTTAATGTAAATTCATTTTTAATTGAATTGAATTGAATTGAATTGAATTTAATTTAATTTAATCTGTATTATTTAATGATAGCATTGTTTAAATTGTATTAGTGCATTAGTATTTTTTTATAAAAATATAAATAAATAAATAAATAAAATAAAATAAAATAAAGACTGATATTACTTTATCTGTCATCTGTCGTCTGGCATGTTGCTACTTAAATATAATTGGCTAATACTTTTCTACAGTATATGTCTTGTATCTGTGAGTGTATCTTGTATCTTTGTATCTTGTTCCTGTGAGTTTTTTGTTTTTAAAGATTTTGATGAAATATAAATTCATTTTTAAATTCAATTAAATTTAGTTTAATTTATAATTTTACAATTTTGAGTAAATAAATGTTTATGAAATTAAAAATTGAAATTATTTTTTAATCCCAGTTATTTTTTAATATCAATTCATTTTTAATTTAATTTAATTTAATTTAATTTAATTCTCTGTGTATTTAATGATAGCATTAGTGCATTAGTAAGTTTTTTTTTTTATATAAAATAAAATAAAATAAAAGTTTTCAAATAAAAATCAACAGTGACTATCTCTGTTCTACAGTAAATGACTTGTATCTGCCCACATACATGGGCATAATAAAAAACTGTTGGCATTCCAAGAGATTTTGACTTATTCATTGATACTGTCAGCTCGCCAGTAACGTTAAAGCATCAAGCAATAGAAACGCCTACTACAATCAACAATGCAGCAACTAAGTGACCTCTGGCAATAAAATGGCTGTAAAGCGTGAACGCCTCTTGAGAGCGCGAGGTGTTGACACGACCGTGGATGTGTTAATGAATTTGTGTTGCGACAGCCAAAGGAATACGTCTGTGGAATAACGCTGTTGTTGTGGTGGGAGGTAGTGTTATGTTTGGGTTTGTGTATGAGCACTACACAAACTTAGACTGTTAATATCATTTTCTAATCTGCTTGGGCTTTATTATTTCAGTAAGTCAACACGCTGTAAGCTCTGGCGCCCTCGCTCACACAATAAGATGCCTGTGGAAAATGAGGAGTCATGCACACGCTTAGAAAAGTAGATATATTTTTCTCCATTTCAGGTTTTATCATCAATTATTATTTTATACCCCATATTTAGCCCTTTTACCTTCACATTAATGAGCTCAGAATGCGCTATCCATAAACAGAACTAGAAAAAAACAAGAAAATTCAGTCATTATTCACTTTCCAAACCTATTTTACTTTCTTACTTTAGTGCCATGCACAATTGATTGCTCTTATACAGATCACTGTTTTCCATGTAGTCAGTTTGGAAGAGGAGCTTTAGAACATCAAAATAGATGCAAAAGTACCTTGAAAATCTCATAAAAGCAGTCTGCACAACTTCTGGAGGCATATATGCTTTACATGATGAGTGAAACTTAAACATTATTTACTAAAAATGTTGACATTTTGCCAAGTTCCACTTCTCCATGGTTCATTCATGCATCCAGGATGTCCAATTCAAGAATGAATCATTCTGATTTAGATTCATTTCAAAGAATCATTTGACTCGATTCACAACATTGGTTTAAAAAGACTCATAGAAGTATCAGTTAATCCATTTTGATCAGTTTAATCCATACTTGCTGAATAAAAGTATTGATTTCTCTCAAAGAAGAAAAAAAAAATAATAAAATATTATAGCAACATCTTCATGTGAGGGACCACCATCCTAAAATTAAAATTTTAAATCATTTAGATGCCACTGACCCCCAAATAACATCATCCTCATGTGAGGGACCAGCATCCTAACATTTAAAAGGCTGCTACGTATATATTTAAATAGATACAGACTTAATTTATAGTTTGAAAATTAGTATTATAAAACATGCATGAAATATTTTTTGGAAAATATTAATTTCTATTACATTACATTATTACAATACATTACATTACATACTTTTACTAACTTTAGTTAGGTTTTCAAAGGGATGTAAAATTTCTAGAAAATTTCTGTAAACTTTTCAAAAATGCCTGAAAATTCTCAAAATTTTCCAAAACTTTCCAAAAAATCCTGGAAAGTTTCCAAAATTTCTGGAAGATTTCAGAAATTTTCCACATTTTTGCAACCTTATCTCTGTAGTACTGTAAGATGTATTTATTATGCATTTATGTAGTAACTTTCTATTTACTTACCCTAACAATTTGTATTTATTTCATTTATTTTTTACATTTCTTCTTCTTCTTCTTCTTCTTCTTCTTCTTCTTCTTATTGTTAGTAGTAGTAGTAGTAGTAGTAGTATCTTTCCTTTTTCTTAAAACACTTTTTCTCTAAACTTTTCTCACAGAACCCCCAATACTTTCATCCGAACCCCAGTTTGAAAACCCCTTGTGTAGAAAGTCATAACTTTTTTGATACAATTATGGTACTTTTACATTGCTTGGGATCCCTGTTTATTGTTGCTACATGAAAACAGTGACCAGCACGTTATTATAATTTCTTATTACATTACATTACATTATTACATTACATACTTTTACTAGCTATAGTTGGGGTTACAAAGGGATGGACAATTTCTAGAAAATTCTCTAAATTTTCCCAAAAGTTTCCAAAAAATCCTGGAAAGTTACAAAATTATCACTATAGTACTGTAAGATGTATTTATTATAAGTTTATTTAGTAACTTTCTATTCACTTATCCTAATAATTTTAATTTATTTAAAATTTTTTATTTTTTTTATTTATTTTATTTTATTACACTTTTATTTTATTTATTTTTTATTTGTCATAAATACATTTTTGTATTTACAAAATACTATTTATTATCATTATTATTAGTTTAATTATATTATTATGGTACTTTTACATCCTTTTTGAAACAGGATCCCTGTTCATTGTTGCTATATGAAAACAGTGACCAGCACATTATTATAATTTCTTATTACATTACATTACATACTTTTACTAACTTTAGTTAGGTTTTCAAAGGGGTGGCAAATTTCTAAAAAAGTTCTGTAAACTTTCCAAAAATGTCCGAAAATTTGCAAAATTTGCCAAAACTTTTCAAAAAATCCTGGAAAATTTTCCAAATTTCTGGAAAATGTAAGAAATTTCCCACCTTTTTGCAACCTTATCTCTATAGTACTAAGATGTATTTATTATGCATTTATGTAGTAACTTTCCATTTACTTATCCTAACATTTTTTATTTATTTTAATTGTATTGTTATTTTTTATTTATTTTATTTTATTAAATTTTATTTTATTTTTTATTCATTTATCATGAGTGCATTTATGTACTTAAAAAAAATACTATTTATTTATTTATTATTTATTTATTTTATTTTTTTTTAGCACTTTTTCTCTGATTTTTTTTCACAGAACCCCTAGTCCCAGTTTGAAAACCCCTTGTGTAGAGAGCCATAGCTTTTAGGATTCTATTATGGTACTTTTACATCCTTTTTAAAGCATGGTCCCTGTTCATTGTTGCTACATGGAAAACAGTGACCAGCACATTATTATAATTTCTTCTGTTGTGCTCTATGGAGGAAAGACTGTCATGTGGGTGAATAAACATGGCGTGCAAATGATGCCAGAATTTAAATGTCTGGCTGAACTCTCCCTTTAAACAGTGAGAAAGACAGACTGTCTTATTAGCAATAACAAGACGTCTCTTTATTATTTCACCCCCTCTCCCTCAAGTGTATCTCAGCTTTTGACTAAAAGTGTTCCTGGCAGAGTTTGCAGGGTGTGGCACAGAAAAGAACTTATGAATGTATTTTGGAAAAAAGAAACACCCACAATCCTCTGCAAAAAGAAAGAGGGGAAAAAAACGCACCCCAGATGTCATCTGAATTTATGTCTGTAATTACCTTATTTTAATAACACGGAGAGAGAATGAAAGAGGGAAAGAGAGAGGCCCTCTCAGACACACTTATCCGCTGCTTCTGCCAAGTGCGTTTGCCAAGAAGTGTGGCGTTTGATGTTGTTGTGTTTGTTATCTGGGTGTTTCTTTCCTTCTTTCTTTTGTCAGTCTCTTTCTCCCTCTCCTTTTGAAAGCTATTATGTCTGCCTCTCCGCTTCAGCAGACTTGTGACACGTCTATCACTCTTGCGTCACCCCCATAAAGCTCTGCAATAATGAAAATCTAAATTGTGAAAAGCACAGATGACTCACCGCAGCTGAGATATGATGTGCGATATAAGGCCAGAGACCGTCGTTTCTACTCGGAACAATATCGCCGGTTCTGGAGCGCTTAGGAGAATATCAGTGGAATTTACTCTAGAGTTTTTGTAGACGAGAGTGGAACTGTCACTCTTCACAAGAGGCTTATTGGGGAAAGCAGACAGCTGGGATAGTTCATAAGTGCCGGTGGCCTTGTGATTAAGGATCTGAGCTTGAAATGGAAAGTTATTGATGAGTACATGCTATATGTGGTTACAAAAGAGCACAGGCTGGTCACGTCAACGTGTTTGTGATTTATTGCTGCTAGTTCATTTCTATACATTCACATTAAATCTACCGTAAATGGAATGTATGAATGAGATTTTATTAAAAGAAACACTGTATTTCCTTCACCTTTAAAAACTCTCATTGTGGTTGCTTGAATTGATTTGATACTTCAGTGACCTACAGAACTTATTTTTTCCCCCTGGAGTAGATCTCACATTTGAGAGAAGAATTGCCACAATCAATCAGTCAATAATTAAAAAAACATTTCAGTACAAATAAGCACTGACACAAATAAGTATTGACTGTACCTGACTGTACTACTAATGCTATATAGATCCATTCAGAACCAAGCCTCTGACCACCGCATAATCAAAAACTTTATAAAACATTCCTGCTTTTAAGCCAAATATATGCTGAAAAGAAAATAATAATTTACCAGCATCTGAATGTATGTCACTATTCTCTGCATTAGCACTGTTTTGAACGTACTGTTTGAATGCTTTCGCTTACTGGATCCTTGGACTTTACAGGAGTTTACCAGTTTAAAATGTGATCGCAAAACCAGCTTCTTTTCATTTTTAAGGTATTGTTTGAAAATGAAAATATGCATCGATAGCATGCTATGTTTCTATTTGGCGTGCTATTCATACGCAGCATCGCCAAGTCCGCGGTTTTCTCGTGGATTGAAGCGACCCCAATAACGTAATATTTAGCCCCTGGAATGTGCATTTTACCAGGGGAACCCTGCCAAAAAATGTGTATTTTAACCCTCAGAATGCGATTTTTAACAGGGGACCCCCCTTGTTGTGAAAGCCTAGCAACCCTGGTCACACTGTAAAATTGACTTTGGCGTGTTTGATGGCATGTAATACCAAAGTCCCTTTAAGGCAAGTCATTTCACTCGGCGGCCATCATTGAAACGCCTCTCGGGCAGGCAAGTGTAGCTCCTATCTCTTTGAATCTCCAAAACTGTTCACAAAGTTTACAATTAAATTTCATATTTGACATCACCAATTAAATCTGACAAGAACTGCCTCATAAATATCGTTCCTTATGCTCCAGTAGCATAAAAAAAAGCTTATGTTTCAGGATAGATCAGCCAGTGCGCATGTGCAGTACTGAGTGCACGTGTCAGAACGCTGACTGTTTCTATAGCAACCGGGAATTCTAACACCAGCAGCAGTGACGCACTGACTTTACTAATCAACGATTGGCTATTTCATTAAGAAGGCGGGGCTTCACGGCTATAATAAGCGTTGGATCTTTCCCCATTCAAAACTATACGAGTGGCAAGTCTTGGGTATTCTATAGTCTTTGGTAATATGCAGTTTTCGCATACATATTATACGCATCTACCCCGCACCCCTAATCATACCTATTGCATATAAAATAGTATGGCAAATATAAACAGAAAATTATACTGTTGATACACACTTTCATGAGATTGGGTGACAACCCCTGAGGTAGATCAACTATGCTTGCATTCATTCGCATGATTTGTCGAGATGAGAGGTAAACCCCTCCTGGTAGTGTGATTTATATAGTGTCATTTCTAATCACCCAGACACTGATATTTGACCCTGAGTACAGGCAAAATGTCAAAAGTGTATACCGGCTCACTTCAAGCACTGAGGTTATGAATATCAACCTTTCATTACGTGTATTAATTATTCTGCTGATATTCTGTCTTTTTTCCCTTTCTTTCCACCTTTCTTGTTTTCTTTTTCCTTTTTTTGTATTTTCTGTATACTTATTATAGTGTTTAATAATATTTTTATTAGTTTTTTTTTGTTTTAATTGTAGATTTATTTCACAATTCTGAATTCTGAATTCAGAATTGTGATGTAAACTTGCAGTTGCAAGTTACAAAGTCAGAGATGCAAAATATAAACTCGCAATTCTGACTTTTTTATCTCAGAATTGTGTGATATAAACTCACAATTGTGTGTTATAAAATCAAAATTAAAGATAAAGTCTTTTACTACATTTCTGGCTTAATAACCCCCTACTGCATCTTATAAAGTCAGAACTGCGAGATGTACTTTTTAGAATTTTTATCTCACAATTCTGCCTTTTTTCTCAAAACTGCATGATACAAACTTGCAATTCTGACTTTTTCCTCACAAGTGTGAGTTTATTTCCCACAATTCAGAATTGTAAGATATATACTTTTTAGAATTTTTATCTCCCAGTTCTGATTTTTTTTTTCAGAACTGCATGATACAAACTCGCAATTCTGACTTTTTTCTCAAAATTGTGAGATATAAATTTGCAGTTGTAGGTTATAAAGTCAGAATTGTGAGATATAAACTTTTTTCTTGCAACTGCGAGTTTATATCATGCAATTCTGATAAAAAAAAAAAAGTCTGAATTGCAAGATAAAAAGTCGACGGAAACTGGCTTTCATACTGGTCAACAACACTGGTCAGCATGAAATAAAAACTGCCTCTATTTGCTTTTTTTAACACATTATAGGTCTTATTGAGAACAATTCTTCAGTACATGATGTTGCAAAGACACAGTGTATATCATTATAATATTTCATCAAAATTAAAAAACACCAAAACATAAAGGTATTTCTCCAAATATCTGAAACTAAGTAAATTTACACAAAACACTTTTGCTTTAATTCTGTTGCATTTTTTAAAATAATGAATTGATAAAAAATATTGCACTCACTTTACAGCTTTACTTGTAATATGAAATGTCCCTTCCCTTTTCAAAAGACTGGAACTTAGCCATTGAATGAAACTGTAATCTGACATGTTTTTCAAACTGTTAGTCTATGCCTGTAACCTGTACATCAAGGTAAAGTGAGTTATTCCCCTTCTTTGTTAGTTGTCATTTACCAGATAGTTTTCCTCTAAAAAGTGATTTACGGTAAAGTAACTCAGGTGCCTTGCTCTAGGGCACAATTGTGATTGTCATCAGTGTTCCTGAGCCGCCCTGCACAGCAATCAAACCCGCAACCTTAAGAAAACACAGAATAGATATTTCATCATGGGCCTGCATAGCATCAAATATCACAGTGTGTTTTTGTGAAGCCTTTAATAATTTTATGCATTTCAGCGGTGGAACCAGCCACATTCCCAACTGCGTTTAATTTAAGACTGCAATTCTTTCCGTGTTGAGATGCAGATGCGGGCCTGGCTGTAAAAAATACATGTGTATGTGTGTGTGTGTGTGTGTGTGTATATGTGTTGCATCTTTCCATTGTGAAAGCGTGTATTTCCTGAAAGCCGCATCTGGATGCGAGCCAGTCTAAACGAGGCACATTAGCACACGTAATGCCATCACGTTCGCCAGCCAAGCGCCTTATAAAATCTTCAAATTCCACTCTGCACTTTGAAGTCAATTGCATTACTTTTAAAGCATGGATATGTGCAGTTGTTACCCTTGTTCAGCACGTCTTTACTGCATGAGGTACGTTCTGCAGTTCTCTTTTGAAGTTCTCTGAGGTAAGTTAAGTAAAAAAACATGCCGTTGCCTAAAAACAGCAGCTGTGTTGGTGAAAGAGATGAGCCCATTTTTGCGCAGGGGGAAGCAGCCCGTGTGCGTGATGAGAGGTTAAGGACAGATAAATTGATGGTAAAGTACAATCACTCTGTCAGAAGCAGAAGACCTGCAGTCTTTAATCTTGCATGAGCCCTGGAGAGCAGAATGTCCTGCTTTTAAGTTCAGAGCTATTGCCATTGAAGTGGCGAAGGAACGGCCAAGAGAAATTCTCTCTTTCCCCCCTCTACTCCAGGCATGCGAGAGTGAAAAATGAGATTCTGTTCTCTGTAAAAGCATATCAGTGTAATTAAGGCTTTTGTCCTCTATCTAACGATCATAATTACATGCAGTCTTCCATTTAATTTCCACCCAGAAATTCCTCGCTGGCAGCCATGGATCGTCTTCAGATCCAGTCCACTAGAACAGGCCCGTGTTTGACTCAACACGGCTCATGTGGACATTGTTCCAGATTTACGAGTGGGAGGAACACGGCGCGCTGCAGTTTGTGGCGCTTTTTTACACTCTGATTAATGAGAGGAACAGACTGTGGATTATATTGTACATGTCTGTGTTTAGACAAGCAGCAAAGTTGTAGACTTTGCACAGTCTTTGTCTGCTGAACTCCTCTTAAAGTCTAGCCAACATTTATGTTACGGTCATTTTGAATAATGCAATTACGTATAAAGGAAAACCAAATTTTCTTTTTAATTTTCTCCTCGGTGAAAGTGCAAATTGTGTATTATGCAGCACAATCAACCAATCAGAACAGACATACTTGGGATGTGGGCGGAGCTACTGAGTTTGACGCAAAACTCTCTCTCTGATCCACCCAGGTGGAAACTAAGATGAATATGCAAAAATGAATATTTTTTTAATATCTCATGATATATACCTCACAATTTACCCTTCGCAAAGACCCGCCACCCTTCGTTACTTATGTCCGACAAGCGATGGCACTTTCATGCCACACATTGAAAATTACATTGTGGAGCAAATAGGAAACTAACATCGCGCCGACTCACCCGCTGCAGACCGGAGATCTCCAAATGGGGGCGGGAACTCCAAAAGTGGGCAGAACCTCCAAAATGGGGCGGGGTCTCGTCACGCAAAGGCTTTCACCATTGGCTCTGGCTTCAGCCTATTGTTACTGACTTATGTTTCAAAATAAAACTTTATAAATTAAACAGGGGAAAGGTTTTACTCTATCACTTTGTTTTAAGAAACGGAGGCATCCCAGGACTTCTCAGGGTAGGAGGGTGCAGTGACGCTGAGTGTAACTAAAAAGAACATTGTCCGGTGAGGTCTGGTTGGGGAGTTACGGAGCGGCCCGGCAATCTTATATCGCATAATTTTATTAATTGTTTATCCACCACGCTATTCAGTGCCAGTCCCTGCAGTCAGTTTCACTGGTTAAGGTTAGGGTCAGGTGTGGGGTAGGTTTAGGGGTTAGCATTGTTTGTAGCATAGTGTAGGAAATCAACACTGTGATTGACACAACGAATAAAACCTTTAGAATCAGCTGTGGGGCGGAGTTTGCGCTGAAGTGGATTGGTGGAAAAATTTGCGCATGTGTGTCATGTGCCTGTCTTTGAAGCTCCCACCCCGTTTTGGAGTTCCTGCCCCCATTTGGAGATCTCCAGGCTGCAGTTATACCCTTCTCGACTCACAAGACAGAGCAGGTCACTTCAGGTATAAAATAGTCTAAGAATTAAAACTGTGTCGTTTTTTTAAGAAACTCAAACAGTAAATACCATTTTGTGGCTCTTTAATATGTCGCGACAGAATCGCTATAGCGCCTCATTTCAAGTGGCACGTCAACTGATCATCTCTTCCTCTTTAGTAGTTACAGCATGAAATAAACATGAATGAGCTCATTTGCACTGAGATGAATTGAGCGTCTAAGAGGGTTCTTTTTATCCTTATCTGCAGTCTGCAATCAAACCTTTTACCATTTAAGATAAGAACATAGAACAGATATATGTACACTTACAAACAAATCCCAATCATCCATTCATGTTTTGCCAAAAAGGCATGTATGTGTGTGCTGAATGCTTGTGTATTGTGTATGTATCAGATTTCTAGGATGTTCTTGTTTCAACCGCAGAAAGATGTCAGTAGTAAACACCATTTTTCAACGATAATCTACTTTCGTGCCTGGTTTCAGCGTTATGATTGGTCAGATGGCCTGTCAGTCAAACTCCCTGCAAAGGGTCAGTTGCATAATGAATGTTACAAAATATTTACTTTTTAAACAAATGCTGCTCTTTTGAACTTTCTATTCATCAAAAAATCCTGTAAAATGTATCATGGTTTTCACAAAAATACTAAGCAACTTTTTTCAACATTAATAATAGTAAGACATATTTCTTGAGCACCAAATCAGTATATTTGAATGATTTCTGGATCATGTGACACTTTAACATCACAGGAATAAATGACATTTTAAAATGTATTAAATAAAAAATTAAATTGTAATAGTATTTCACAATATTACTGTTTTTTATATAAAAAAAAAATCCTACCAATGCCTAAAAAGGTAGTGTGTGTATATAGAAATATTTCTTAAAGGCACAGTAGCAACACCAGCTTTTTTAAATATTTCTATTTAGCTTTTATTTTCATCTCAGTTTTAGTTGTTTAGTCATTTTAGTACTTCAACTTAAATTTATTTTTAGTTAGTCAAGACAACATTTCTTTTTTTGTTCAGATTTTTAAGGTTGTTTATCCAATATTTAGTTTTGTTCTATTTGAGAATTATTTCAATTAACAAAAACATTTTTTTTTATAGTTTTAGTTAATAATATGGAACCACGTGTCCGCCACTGAATAAAGAATGAAAAGGGTAATTGCACCTTTATATCTCACTTGCGTTTTATCTCAGTTGCAAGTTTATTTATGAGAAAAAGGTCAGAATTGCGAGTTTATTTTTAACAGTTGTAGTTGAATATACTTATAAAGTATAAACTTTTTCGACTTTTTATCTCGAAATCATGACTTTTTTCATAGAATTGCTTGGTACAAACTTGCAATTCTGACTCTGAAGTCAGAAATGAGATATAAACTTGAAATTGCGCGTAAAAAAAAAATTCAGAATTGCGAAAAACGTCTTTCTCACAATTGCGAGTTTATATTATGCAATTCTAAGGAAAAAAAGTCAGAATTGTGAGTTAAAAAGTTGCAATTACCTTTTTGCATTTTAAACAGCTTTTTTAATTTCGAAGGTCACAAATATGGTATAAAATTGTCATTTTTTTGTATCACAAAATTGTAACTAAGACGAGAAAAATGACCTTATGGCCTTCATGAATAGTGTATTTATAAGATAACAGTGCTTTTAACGTTTATTTTATGTAATTTTACTTTCAACAAACCCGCTCAGGATCTGTTTATATGGAGATGAACTTTCCCCATCATGATCTGTCATAGTAGTTAATCTGTGTTTGTGTTTTGACTGAGTGCATGCACTTCATTTTTGGACTTTTCCTGCTTGAATTTCACTGTTCATCAAACAGCATAAAATATTTCAGCAAAACACTTTTACACAGACAAAGAAACACACAATGTGTGTATGTGTGTGTGTGTGTGGCCTGAGTTGGCCCCAACGTGTATCCCTTTGAAAACAAAACTTTTCTTTGTATCCAGCGAGCGGTACAAGGCCTGTGCAAGCGCTGACTTGCGCTGAGATGAGTTCTTGAGTGTCTGAGAGAGTTCTTTTAATCCTTATCGGCAGTCTGCAATCAAACCTTTCACTATTTATCCTACACCGTCATCCAAATGTTCTTCAAAACTGCTCTGATAGAACAGATACACTTACGTTCACACAAACAAATCCCAATCATCCATTCACGTTTTGCTTAAAAGGCATGTGTGTGTCTGCTGTATGCCCGTGTACTGATATCAGATTTCTAGGCTGTTGTGAATGGTTTTAGCACAGTTGCTAGGTTTTTCTGGGTGGTTGCTCTCTTCATGCTGAAAGAAAACCTGCTAAAACTGGCCTAAACTGACTTGGTGGTGTAAGACGCTCTTCATTTGTTAGGCAAGCTGGTTTTCTAGTTGTGTCATCAGTGGCACAGACACTGACTTTCAGACATTTTCAAGATTCCAACACCCTGTCTTTCTCCTTTTCTTTCTGACCTCTGCGTTCTCTCACCCTGAGACCTCTTTCAGTTCATAATTAACAAAAACCCCAGAATCCATCTGTGCATTCCCTTAGGATGAGGTTTGGTCGCATGCAGCGCTCTCCGTTCTCACACTGTTCAGGCCATACGTGCTGTTTTAATCATAGTTCATAAAACACCTCAGTCTTTAAGACACGTTTCCAGACGATTTACCGGCAGAGGGAAGTTAATGATTTGCAAGTGTGTCTGTGTTACTGCATTTAATAGTGGCTGATGTTGCTAAATTTGGGCCTATATATATTTTCCCATAGTTTTTGATTAATCTCCCTCTTTTTTTCCTTCAGTGCCTGGTAACCTGGGCTGTTTTAAGGACAGCGGTGATCCAACACCTCTATCCGGAGGCTACCAGACCTCCAACAAACTCACCATACAGAACTGCATCAGCTTCTGCCGCAACCAAAGATACAAGGTACGAATTACATGATGGGAAATGCAATCGACAGCAAGTTATAAAACAGAGTGATGCATAACAGTTATTACACCACATTACTTTAGTTTGGTGTCTTAATGTCTCAAAGCTGACTATATCTATGTCAGGTTCATTATTTTTAATCAGTGTTTTGCCACATGAATACAGAATTTAGTTCATGCCTGGTTACATACATTTATTTGTTACTTTGCGATGTGACTCATCAGATTTTATTGCTAAAATGATTTATTTTATAAAACACACAGTCATATTTTATCCCCAGATAAAAAGAAAAATGGTAAATTATATTCTCTGTTAGGTCTAAATTTATACAAACTTAAAAAACTTAAAAAAAAAAATATATTTTATTAATTGTGTAATTACCATTATACTCGATGTTTCCTCTTAGATTCTCATTATTATAATACATTTTACTGCATTAGAAAAAGAGTATAAATGTATGGTTTAACTTAAAGTACAAAGAAGAACTAAAAATAAAATGAAAATTAATAATAAAAAAAAAAAAACTATAAACACATAAAAACTACTACAAATTACAAAAACTTTAACTGAAATTAAAATAAGAATGGAAAATATAAAAACTGATCCAAAATAAAAAATATTAAATAGTAAGATGTGTATTAATATACATGCTTACAAATAATCTTTTCTCTGAAATAGTGATTTTTGTCTTGAATTATTCAGTCTGTTTTTGTATACAGTTAAAATGACTCCATAAATAAATAAATAAATAAATCAGTATATATTGTTTCCTTTTAGATTCTCATTACTATAATAAATTTTCTACTGCATTAAAAAAATAATTAAAAAAAACCTATATAAACATAAAAACTACTAAAAATTACAAAAACTTGAACTGAAATTCCAATGAAATCTGAAAATCTAAAATCTGATTCCAAATAATAAATATTAAAAATGTAAAAAAAAAAAAAGTGTATTAATGTACACTTTAAAATAACCCTTTCCCTTTTTTCACAGTTAATAAAATTACTTAGCAATAAATAAATAAATAAATAAATAAATAAATGTGAATCAATATTTGTTCTAGATGTAATCATGTACATTAGTTTGCATTGGAAGAAATTAATAATAAATTTTTTTTCTTCTTAGATTCTCATTACTATAATACATTTTTAGTGCATTAAAAAACATAAATGTATGGTTTAATTTGATGTGCTAAAAGAACTAAAAAGAACATACAAATTTATATAAACTACATAAACACAAAAAAGCTACAAAAATTACAAAAACTTAAACTGAAATTAAAATTAAAATTAAAATGGAAAATATAAAAACAAATTGAAAATAATAATTATTAAATATTAAGTTGTGTAATAATATGCATGCTTAAAAATAACCTTTTTCCTGAAGTAGTGATTTTTGTCTTGACTTGACTTTTTTTTTTTTTTAGTTTACGAATTGAAAAAAGAGTATAAATGTATGGTTTAACTTGATGTACTTAATAATTAAAAAGAAATAAAAATTAATCTAAACTATAAAAACACCAAAAAAATACTAAAAATTACAAAAACTTGAACTGAAATAAAAAGAAATGGAAAATATAAAAACGGATTCAAAATAATAAATATTAAGGTGTGTATTAATGTACATGCTTAAAAATAACGTTTCCTTTTAGATTTTCATTACTATATTACATTTTCTACTGCATAAAAAAATGTATGGTTTAACTTGATGCACTTAAATAACTAAATAGAAAAAAAATTAATATAAACTATAAAAGCATAAAAACTATTAAAAATGACAAAAACTGTAACTGAAATTAAAAGGAAAAAAGAAAACATAAAAACGGACAAAAATGATTAATATTAAATATAAAGATCTGTTTAATATACACGCTTAAAAACCTTTTCCCTGGAATAGTGATTTTTATTCTGACTTTTTTTCACAGTTAATGAAATGACTCAGCAAAAAATAAATAAATACATAAAAAAGAATCAATATTTGTTCTAGATGTAATCATGTGCATCTGTTTGCGTGGGAAGGAATCAATAATATATATTGTATTTGGCTTGCTTTTCTGATTGTCTGCACCCTTGGATTGCCCTGGCTTGAGAAAATTATGAGTTCCTGATCATTTGTGGATTTTTTTTTCTTTCAGCTCGCCGGGATGGAATCAGGCTATGCTTGTTTCTGTGGCAACGACCTTGATTATCATCGTCACGGTGATGCTCCGAGCACAGAGTGTAACCATGTGTGTTTTGGAGACCACACTCAGCCATGTGGAGGCGACGGACGGGTCATAGTCTTCGACAGTAAGCTTTCGTAGTTTCATTACCTTATCACTGATTCCCAAAGTTAATGATGCTGATGATCATCTCATCCATTCTAGTTCTAGGTTAAACAAAATCCTCTTATTCAGAGCTTCCTTTCATTATTTAGTTAAAACTGAAACGTCACTTTTCTCCTATAGCAAAAGTAGGCGCTTGTGGGGGAAATTACACGTCGACCTCTGCGGTGATCTACTCTCCTGACTTTCCAGACAAATACAGACCTGGCAGGGTGTGCTACTGGACCATTCAGGTACAATTAATGTTTTAATATCCTAATGGAGAGAGAGCCTGCTAGAGCCAAACCTCATAATATGTTTCTGGCATACTGATAGCTGTCTTGTCTTTGTCATGTCGCTCTTCCAGGTTCCAGGTGCTTCTGTCATTCTCTTCAACTTTACTTTCTTCAATATCGTGGATCAGACTGATATGGTGGAACTGTTGGATGGATACTCCAATCAGGTGGTGGCACGATTCGATGGCCGCAATCCACCGCGGGACATCGTGAACATCACTGCAGACTTCGTCATTTTGTATTTTTACTCAGACAGGACAAATGAGGCACAGGGATTTTCTGTTCTTTATCACGGTGAGTATTTTATTTTATTTTATTTTATTGTGTTATTTTATTTTATTATTTTATTTTATTTTATTTTATTTTATTTTATTTTATTTTATTTTATTTTATTTTGTTTTATTTTTGGTAACATTGGTCTGTCCACTTATATATTGTCATATCACTGCAAATGTTACCCAAAAAAACCCTAAAAAAAATTAAATAAATAAATAATAAAAAAACTGTTAAAATAAAAAGGCTGAAATGCAAAGGCCGCTGAAAATACAGCTTTTCCAACACCGAAATACATTCTTTTAAATATATTAAAATTAATATATTAATATATAAAATAAATATATAATACAATTATTTTCTTTCTTTTTTTTTTTAGATCTATATAAAACCATGCAGTTATAATTACTCCCTTACAATATTACTGTTTTTGCTGTATGTTAAATCAAATAAATGCAGCCTTGGTGAGCATAAGAAACTTTTTTTAAATTCTTGAAGATCCGATGCTTTTGAACAGTATTTTACTGATTTTTACAACTACACTTGTGTATACACTGCCAGATCAGTAAGTTTTTTAATGTTTTTTTTTTTTTTGCTCATCAAGGCATGCTTTTATTTGATTAAAAATACAGAGAAAAACAGTTATTTTGTGACATATTATTGCAATTTAAAAAAGTGTTTTTCTATTTTAATATACTTTAAAATATAATTTATTCCTGTGATGCAAAGCTGAATTTTCAGCATCATTACTTCAGTCTTCAGTGTCACATGATCCTTCAGAAATTATTTTGATATGCTGAATTATTATAAATGTTGGAAACAGTTGTGCTGCTTAATATTTATTTTGGAACCTATCATACTTTTTTCAGGATTCTTTGATGAATAAAATGTTAAAAGGAACAGGATTTATTTAAAATAGAAATCTTTTGTAACAATATACACTACCGTTCAAAGTTTGAGGTCAGTATTTTTTTTTTCTTTCTTTTGTTCTTTGAAAGAAATTAATACTTTTATTCCGCAAGGATGTGTTAAAAATAATAAAAAGTGATATTGTTAGAAAAGATTTCTATTTGGAATAAATGCTGTTGTTTTTAACTTCAAAGAATCCTGAAAAAAGTATCACAGGATCCAAAAAATACTAAGCAGCACAACTGTTTCCAACATTGATAATAAATCAGCATATTAGAATGATTTCTGAAGGATCATGTGACACTGAAGACTGAAGTAATAGCTGATGAAAATTCAGCTTTGCAGCACATAAATAAATTATATTTTAAAGTATATTAAAGTAGAAAACTGTTATTTTAAATTGCAATAATAATAATATTTAATAGATTACTTTTTTCTGTATTTTAGATCAAATAAATGGAACTTTGAGGAGCATAAGAGACTTCTTTAAAGAACATTAAAAATCTTACTGATCCCAAACTTTTAAACGACAATGTAAATGGCTTAAAAACAGAATGAGAACAATAAAACTCTAAAATGATGTATCATAAGTAATGACAGCAAACAGTCAGTTATTTATGACTTCAAACTAAAATAGTCGAAAAATAAATAAATAAATAGAAGCCAAATACATGTAAGCAGTGCTCTAGGGTGCATTTTGTCGTATCTATACAATTTTCAAACACGCTGCCGCTCTCTGTTGTGTTGTTTTGGGAGGCAGAGTTCAATAACCACAATCTGTGGAAGAATAAAAGGGAGTGGGAAGTATGAAATGGAAAAAGGTTTTTCTGAAAGAAAAGGTCAGCAAAGCAAATTGGCTTTCACTATTCACAGAACCTTTTTCCCCTGCAGGCAGAGTTTGATTCAAACACCACATACTGCGTTTATATCTGCGTCTGAATGAAAGACGTGATGTTATTTTGAAAGAGCTGAGAAATCTCTCTCCGTAATGTCCGGGGGGACATCAAAAAAGACGTTATTCATTTTAATCAGATGATGCGTATCTTGTCAAGGAATTTTGAGGGTTTTGTTTGTGTTTCATCAGCTGATTGCCACATATTATTTCCCCACAGCTTTAAGGAATCAAGCAGTCACACCTGTGGAGGAGGATGACGATGGTGATGAAGAGGACACCAGTACAATGCGGCCACATACGGGAAGCACTACAGCAAAATCAAACACCAGTCAGAATGGAAAATCCCCACTTCGGTACTATGTAATCACATCAAGTCCTGCAAACATGCCAGGTCAGTGGCATGAACAGGGCCGGACCGCGGGCAACAACACCAGTATGTGTCCACTTCTCTTCATTACGCTTTAGTTCTGCTCCTCTTGCTCCTTTCCTTACTTGTGTTTCATCATTTTACTAGATATCATTCATGCTAATCATCAGGTTCCAAAAAATATTTGGCAGCACAACTGTTGATATTATCCAACATTGATCATTCTAATAATAAATCCGCATATTAGAATGATTTCTGAAGGATCATGTGACACTTAAGACTGGAGTAACAGCTGATAAAAATTCAGCTTTTCATCACAGGAATAAATTCTATTTTAAAGTATGTTAAAATAAAAAACATTATTTTATATTGTAAAAACATTTTGCAATATTACTGTTTGTTTTCTATATTTTTAATCAAATAAATGCAGCCTTGATGAGCATAAGAGACTTCTTTAAAGACTATTACAAGTCTTACTGACCCCAAACTTTTGAACGGTAGTGTATATACACTACCAGTCAAACGTTTTTGAACAGTAAGATTTTAATGTTGTCTCTTCTGCTCACCAAGCCTGCATTTATTTGATCCAAAGTACAGTAAAAACAGTAAAATTTTGAAATATTTTTACTATTTAAAATATTTTTTTTCTATTTGAATATATTTTAAAATGTAATTTATTCCTGTGATTTCAAAGCTAAATTTTTTAGCATCATTACTCCAGTCTTCAGTGTCACATGATTCTTTAGAAATCATTCTAATATGCTGATTTTCTGTTCAAGAAACGTTTATTATTATTATCAATATTTAAAACTGTTGAGTACTTTTTTCAGGATTCTTTGATGAATAGAAAGATCCAAAGATCAGCATTTATCTGTAATAAAAAAGATTTTGTAACATTATACACTATACCATTCAAAAGCTTAGAGTCAGTATTTTTGTTTTTTTTTTAGGAAAGAAATTATAGAAATAAATACTTTTATTTAGCAAGGATGCTGTAAATTGACCAAAAGTGATGATGAAGACATTTATGTTACAAAAGATTTCTATTTCAGATAAATTCTGTTCCTCTGAACTTTCTATTCATCAAAGAAACCAGAAAAAAAATCGACTCAGCTGTTTTCAACATAATAACAAATGTTTTTTGAGCAGCAAATCAGAATATTAGAATGATTTCTGAAGGATCATATGACTGGAGTAATGATGCTAAAAATTCAGCTTTGAAATCACAGGAATAAATTACAATTTAAAATATATTTAAATAGAAAACAGCTATTTTAAATACTAAAAATATTTCAAAATTTTACTGTACTTTGAATCAAATGCAAGCTTGATGAGCAGAAGATATATTCAGAACTGTGGAAATGGTTAATATATTTTTAATTGTTAGCTTTTAAATTTTAGCTTATGTTAGCTCTGTGTTTTACATTTCCATATCTATCCACTCAATATACTAGTTACTTGAGTTTTCACTAGTGATAACCTTGCTGTACAACTGTAATTATGAGGCTGCATTCATTTTACTAATAAAAGTGTTGTGTTTTACAGTGTGGACCATCTACGCATTAGCTGCTCTGCTAACGCTAACAGTCATAGCCATGGTAGCCAAGCTGCTCCTGCATCTTACTGTAAAGTAAGTACACATGCTACAAAACGAATGTTTTATGAAGTTCTTTAATTTAAGATGTTACTACAAAGCATCAGATGAAGAATTATGATTATGATTGATTTAACTAGCTTATCTTCCCCATAGAAGGTTTTATTACAGGTAGAGGAGAGTCATGCTTTGATTTGCTCCTTTATCATTACGCTGTAGGCAGATTTACAGCGTCCATTTTGCTGTTAATGGACACGGGCCTGCACATTTTGCATGTCATTTGATTTCACCAGGCGTGTTGTAGCATCAGCTTCTCCTTGTTCCTCATCCATTTTTTGTGTTTGTCCTAATCTCTCAGATCCCCGTCCATCCCGTCAATCAGCGGGTCAGATTCGTGTGCACAGAGCACCACGTCTGAACCCTGGATCATCTTCTACAGACCTTCCACCATCTCTTTGTTTAAGAAGAAGCTCAAGAACCACCACGGAGACCTCAGCCCTCTCGTGGGAAACTAACCTCAACGCCTCTGACCTCTACGGCTGCTTTAGCCCCCTAAAGGATGCACACACTGTACGCAATGCTGGTCTTCTGCTGCTGGGCTACAAAAAGGGATGCCTAATTCACTTCAAACGACCAGCGTAGGGCCCAGCCTATACGTGCCGATCGGTTGTTGGTAAGAAACTGCGCAAAAAGAGCTTGGCCAATGCACTTACTCTCAATTTGCATCTTAACCAATCACAAATCATGTGACAGGTGCACATACACACCAAGCGATTTGATTAGCAAAAGAGCGCTGGGATGTTTGTCGCCACAGACCAAAACGAACAAATGACTATTGGTGAAACGGATGGCGGCCCAGTGGTTTCTCCAGGTGCTTTCACAGAAACAATCAGCCGATAAGCGTCTGCGTTAAAGCGAGCATGAGACTCCCCGTGGAGCACGCTGAAAGACAAAACCACTTGCATAACCAAAATAATGCCACGGTACCCAACCAGCCCCTGTGGAGGAGAGATAGGATTCTTTTTAACCTCTAATGTAGGTCACCTGTTGTTGAGGAGCACAGAACTTCTTTCTTCAGATGTAAGAGAGCTGGCTGAACCGGCGGAGGATTGATGTCACGATCATGTCGGGAGCAATTCGGACTCAAAGCGAACAACAAAAAAGTCACGGGAGAGAGAATCGGCGAGATGGACTGCGGACAACCAAAGCCTGAAATTGCTACAAGTTGGGCAATGTTCAAAACGAGCTGACATCCCTATGGACCTCGCTTTCGTCTCTTGTCGTTTGTGTTGGGTTTTGATCTTTCTGCATTGCCTTTAAGTGCCTTCAGGACTGAAAAAAACTCTTTTGTCTGTCTTCTAAGCTGTCACAATGTCTCGATGATGTAAACAAGCATTGATCCTTCGGAGCATTGAATTGCAAATGAGAATAAGCACTAAGGAAGTGTTTTTTCTTCTTGGGGATTCTCAAGATAAATGTAGTCCTGTGGGTGTCATTGGGGCATATTATTCTTGTCAGGTTTTCGACTTGAGCAAGAGAAGCATTGTGATGAACATTGTGTAATACTGTGTGGGAACAATCAAACGTCATCCCCTTTCATTTCACTCTCCAACAGAGGCAGTGGTGAAATTCTTCCAAAACAATTTGCTCTTTCTCCCTCTTCACCACAACTTCAGCTCTCACATTCTGAAGCACTTTTCCAGCCAGTCGAAAACCATACGGATCACTGCACCGCTAGCTGCGAGGATTGAGGACGTTCCTGCGAAGGAACGTGCGAACCGGTTAGAAAAGATAGTTCACTCAAACTTTTTGGCAGCATTTGCTCGAGTCGTTCCAAACCTGTAAGACCTTCTTGGAACACAAACGAAGATATTTTGAAGAATGTTGAAGAATCCATACATTGAAAGTCAGTGGAATCAAAAAAAGTGCCTCATTCATGAAATGTATGCAGATTGTCCGTAAAAGTTCTGATGCATTCACAAAAGTTTTCATATTTTCAAAATGTTAATTAGTGTGAAAAAAATGAAGAGTTTATTTGCAAAAACAGATAACGCCATTTTTAACCATTTTTAAAAAAATATGTTTTTTTTATTGTGCATTCCAATTAATCTCAATCAAACTGCAATTGGGTTATTTTGATATAAAGTAAAAAAAATAACTAAAAAATACAACTAACACAATCAAACAAAATAAAAAAAAATGATAAAATAAAAAAAAAAACGGAGTTATCTGTTTTTGCAAATAAACTCTTCATATATATACCTGCTTCCAAACATGCGTAAACGGTGCATAAAAAAGTTTATTTATTATTCTAAGAACCAGTAGTATTTGTCTGCAAGCTGAAGACTTTCATTGAATAATTTGTCAATTTAAAAAATATTAATTCAATAGTTAATTTCAATACATCATAACAGTTTTAAAATTTTATTGATTCACTGCTAGATATGATCCCTGTGAATCCATGAACCAGTGTCTATACCTAGCAGGCACTGGACATCAATATAATGTCAGGTTGACATTGGACCCCAACATCAGAGAGATGTTGCATTTGGTTGAGAATGAAAATCGGGTTGACGTCAGTATTTTACATCAATTTGACGTTGACTTGGATTTGTTAGATTTTGGTTACACAACCAGGGTTTGAAATGAACTTTTTCACTCACACAAATTTGTCTAGACCCCGTTGACGGGTAGGTTTAGGGGTAGGTCATTTGCACAAATTCATACGAATTGGGGGATTCTTATGAAAATAAGTAGGATTTATCAAAATCATATGAATTCGTAGTGAGTTCGTACAAATTTGTACGAACTAGCCACCTTTGCGACAAATTAGCCACCTTTGCAACCTTTCCACCTGTGACGAATTGCCAGCGTTTGACTAAATGGGTTGAACAGATCACTGTAGTGCATCACTTTTAGCGGCATGTGAACTGATCATCTCTTCCTCTTAACTAGTTGTAGCATGAAATAAACATGAAAGATATCTTGTTTCAGCTGCGGAAAGACGTCAGTACACACCATTTTCAAGCTCTTCGATGTTAATCTACTCATCATTGGTTCACTGCTAGGTATAATCCCTGTGAACCCATGAACCAGTGTCTATACCCAGCATATACTCAACTTGGTTGAGTACGAAAATTGGGTTGACATCAGTATTTGACGTGGATTTTAATTTGACTTGGCGTTGGATTTTGGTTACACGACCAGGGTTTGAAATTAGGTTTTTCACCTACCAGCCAATTTTAACCAGCCATTAATAACTTCTACTAGCCGTAAAAAATGAAATAAATAAATAACAAAAAAGGCCAGAGGTAAACCAACAGCTTGAGGCTGTCCACACTGGATGTAACAAAGCGACCGTTGCAAATCATCTGGACTTTGTCAAGTACATCATAAATAGAACGAGGCATCAGTTTACTGTCTGCAGTTGTATCCCTGTCTACCTGTAACCACAAATCAGACAGGAGAGTAGATTAACTTGGACTTAAACTTGATAAATGGTGTGTTCCACGGTTGAAATAAAATACATTCTGATGTTTATTAATGTTTACTTCATGCTTTAAGTACATATGAAAAGACGATCGGTTCACGTGTTTGAACTGAGGCAATACAGTGATGTCACGAGACATTAAAGAGCCACAAAACAGTGTTTGTCATTTGAATTTCTTTCAAAATAACAAAATTTAAAAAGCTGAAAGTGAAAGCTTTTACTGAAAAGTCCTGAAACCTTGTTTCATACCAGAAATAACTTGCTCTGTCTTATCTGTCAGCACGTTGTCAGTTTCCTCTTTGCTCTCCGATGTATTTTTTACTGCGTGAGAACATGATTTGTAGTGTGAGAGCGGCATTGTATGTCGGAGATAGCAACAGTAACATCAGTAAAAGCTTATTTTTACCTGCATTTGCTGATGTCGGTATTGGACATCAAATTAACATTGACATTAGTTGTTGAACTGACATTGAATTTTGTTCACCTGACTTCGCAACCGAAATTTAACCAAATATCTGTCTTATGACAGTTATGGTTTTACCTGATCTTGGATCAATTTTCATAAATTTGCAGGCATTTTTAATGACACATTTGTGTAATAAAAAGGTAGAGTTGTAGTTATTAGTGTCTTATTAGCCTGATTAACCAAACTTTTTAAAAGAAATTTAAACAATAAATACAGTTTTGTGGCTGTTTAATGTGTCATGATAGACCAGCGCTATCTCACGACCAATTCGTATGTATTTTACGAGGTGGCTAATTTGTATGAATTCATAGGACCTCACTCGTATGATTTTGTATGATTGGTCTAGACCCCATTGATGGTTTAGGTGGTGGGGTCATTCATACGAACTCATACGAACTGGGAAATTTGTAAAATACATGCAAATTAGCAAAAATTTTATGAATTAGCCACCTCGTAAAAAATCTACAAATTGTACAGATCGCTGTAGTGCCTCACTTTAAGCAGCACCTGAACGGATCATCTCTTCTTCTTTACTAGTTATAGCATGAAATAAACATGAATGAACATCAGCAGATATCTTGTTTCAGCCGCAGGAAGATGTCAATACACATAATTTTCAAGTTCAAATCCACCGATGATAATCTACTCTCCTGTCTGGTTTGTTTGTCGGACAGAAATGGCAGATTCTGCGTTACGATTGGTCAGATCACCTGTCAGTCAAACTCCCTACAAAGGGTCAATTGATTCGAAGCTTTGTTTCTCCCATCACTAATTGACTTGCATGTCTTACTATTGACCTGATGTTTACAATGCATTTGTGACCCTGGACCACAAAACCAGTTATTAATAGCACAGGTATATTTGTAGCAATAGCCAAAAATACATTGTAGGAGTTAAAGTGATTTATCTTTTATGCCTAAAATCATTGGGATATTAAGTAAAGATCATGTTCCATGAAGATATTTTGTAAATTTCTTTCTGTAAATATATCAAAACTTAATATTTGACTTGTAATATTGCTTAGAATTTCATTTGGACAACTTTAAAGGCGATTTTCTCAATATTTAGATTTTTTTGCACCTTCAGATTCCAGATTTTCAAATAGTTGTATCTCACCGAATATTGTCCTATCCTAACAAACCATACATCAGTGGAAAGCTTATTTATTCAGCTTTCAGATGATGTATAAATCTCAATTTTTGTGGTCCAGAATCACATTTGTAAATTCGGTTTATGGGAACGTCGATTTTACATGCAAATGACTCAGAGTTTACACGTTTCATAAGGCCCATTGTACACAAATGACTTTCATTGTATGGACAAAAAAGTGAGTAAATGATGACAGAAATGTTTTGAGTAAACTATTCTGTGCAGTTTCCAGCACTTGCACAGAAATCAGTCACAGTTTTGTACCTAGTTCTGTGTGTAGTACTTAGTGTAAGTTTTAGTAATGTTGTAAAGGCCCTTCATTTAAAAATCACCATGGATTACCATATTTGTGGGTATGTCAATAATGCAACACTCACCAACAAAAATGATTTAACAGTCACTACATTATGCACTTTATTACTGAAGTACTTATCCTGTGTAATGTTTTATGCACAACCAAAAGCTTTTTTTTTTTACTTTTAAAACAATAATTATATCTCAGATTGCATCTTTTGAAAACCAGTATGTTGTGTAACAAAACAAATCTGTAAAAAGATCAAATTTTTCTTCAATCCAAGTGTATTTGTCTGACCTGATGCTGTACTTTGGTCGTGTTCTCATCTGCAGTCTGTTAATTATTGCATACTTCATCATACCCTTAGCTCTGCAGTGCCTGGGGCTGCCCATGCATGCTAAAGTGTCACCGGTCACAGAAAAACAGAGACAAACCCAAAGTGACAGGTTAAATCTAACAAGGTCATATTCGTCTGGAAAGGCTGGTGAATAATGCAGAAAGCAGGCATCCATTTAGATTGCAAAGCGCGAACGCCATATCACTTTTTAGCAGTGGAAAAAAGTGTCATATCCTTCTGTGGTCTATCACAATGTCAGTGGGCTTTCCTTCTGAGAAACCAAGATAGGAATCCCTCCAATTTTGGGAAAGGGTGTTTCCAGGGATAATAAAAAAAAAGAGATGTTGTTATCATGAAATTGTAAATAAAATAGTGAGAATTTTAATTTATACCATAAATTATTGTTATTTTGGATGTAAAATGGGATATAATCTATCTTTTGTATAAGTACCTTTGTAGATTTTATTTAATGTGTCCCGAGTGCAAAAATAAATATGCATGTTTCTTATGCCTGCCGTGTTTGCTTTTGTACACCATGAGATGTCACTAATGCCCTTTTTATTAATGATGACATGCAACATTTACATAGAGGAGAGAGGGAATTTACAATGCAAATGAGCTATTTCAGGAGACTCCAAAATTTGCTTGCACCACAACCAAAGTTTCACACTAAACCACTGCGTTCTATTGAAGGAAATGTCAAAGAGGGAAGAATGCAAACAAGCATGCATTCGAAAACTAGACAGACCTCCAAAACACTAACATCTGCTGAAGAGGAAAAAGTGAAGGAAGGAAGAAATTCAGCTCTGATGTTTTCTGCGTTGCTCAAATGCTTATCAGATAAAATGACTACCAGACGCAGAGTGGATGCACAAACAAAGCCTGTATTACAGGCCCCATGTGTAAGCCATTTCCCCCTGTGTGTGTGGAGGCCGGCTGCCCACCTGCAGATGTTCATTGCATGTGAGGTGAACACATTCACAAAGTATTGCAATGCAACACAAATGCGTATCAGAAAAGAAATATCATTTATCCATGAGGTTTGTTACTGATCTGTACAAATGACGCACTCAGTGCTAAATGCTAATGCATGTATTCAATTCGTGGTGATTTGTCTAAATACCCCATAAACCCTATCAGCCTTCACTAAATAACCACATATAATAAAAGCCGCTCGGAAAGGAAAACAAGCCTTCCGACATTCATTTACATTACGCTAAGCCTAGCCTGAAGTGTTGCAGTTTTGCAACATGACTATGAATCCTATAGTGCCCTCTACTGGTAGGGGTTACTAAACACATCGTTTATTATAGTTTCTCATCTGCATGACACTAACAAGTAGAAGTGACATTAAAAATAAATGGCTATGATGCAAGAAGTTTCAGTAAGTAAATCGAGGGAAAGCTGTAAAAGAATATACACAATAATGAAAAAAGTAATAAAAACAATTAGAAATACTGAAAAATCTATAAATAAATTGTTTCGCCTAACAAATCCTTCTATAACACATTTTAAAAATGATAAAAATATGAAATACAATTAATTTCTGTAGCTTTTTTCCACTTCTGTGTGTGACAATTTTACATGACAAAATATATATTTAAATTTTGTCAAAGTTTTTGCATTATAAACCTACAGTGAACAATCCTCACAGAAAAAAAAGTTTACTTTGCATAACACACACACACACACACGTTAGGTTTCTGTAAAAATGTTCGTCTGTGTGGGGACTTTCCATAGACATCTATTGTTTTTATACTGACCAAGCAATATTTTCCATTCCTTGACCCAAGGAATATATATATCTATATCTATCTATCTATCTATCTATCAATATATGTATATATATATATATATTTCCCTCCTGGGGATGGCAACTGTCGCCAGTGTCCAAAATTTTAGGTTTTACTATCCTTGTAGGGACATTTGGTCCACACAATGTAGGATAAACAGCACGGACACACACACACACACAATCAAATATGTGACCCTGGACCACAAAACCAGTCTTAAGTAGCACTGGTATATTTGTATTGTATAGGTCAAAATGATCTATTTTTCTTTTATGACAAAAAATCATTATGATATATATTAAGTAAAGATCATGTTCCATTAAGATATGTAGTAAATTTCCTACAGTAAATATATCAAAAATTTTGATGAGTAATATGCATTGCTAAGAACTTTATCTGGACAACTTTAAAGGCGATTTTCTCAGTATTTAGATTTTTTTGCACCTTCAGATTACAGTTGTATCTCAGCCAAAAATTGTCCTAACAAACCATACATCAATGGAAAGCTTATTTATTCAGCTTTCAGATGATGTATAAATCTTAATTTCAAAAAAACGAACCTTTATGACTGGTTTTGTGTTTCAGGGTCACATATGTGTCTACATTTTTGTAGTCCATTAACGATTTGCCGGACTACAACTCGTCGCGTTACAGGTTTATGACGCAAGCGCTTAGGTACGTAACTGAACTTTAGCGAAACATGGCGGCCCCCATCAGGGCACTTGCCCTTAGAGTTCTGTCCGAATCTACGCGAAATATTTATCGTGTTTCAAGGTGTCGAGTCAAACATTTATGCTGTCGTGCTGGAATCACAGGGTGTCGCGGATATAGCGATAGCATAGAGGGTAGAAGTACGCACTTTGGTTTCCAAACAGTTCCAGAGGAGGAGAAAGCAGAGAAAGGTGAGTTACATGCATTAGTTTGTTGGCACGATTAGCTGTCTATGCATATTCGAAGGTGTATAAATTCAGTCTGTGATAGTGTATGCTAGAATATTTCCCATTAGACAATACATTTCTGTTTACCCCGTTGTTCTTCGACTGTCAGTGTATAAGGTGTTTGAAAGTGTGGCCAAGAAGTATGACGTGATGAATGACGCCATGAGTTTGGGAATACACAGACTGTGGAAAGACACACTTCTGCACATTATGAATCCTCAACCGGGACTACGACTGCTGGACACAGCTGGTGGCACAGGTAAATCACAACCATGATTTGTTCTTCTTTACAGCTATGGCTTGTTTCCCCGTTTTTCCCCCCATTTCATTTATTCATATATTGCTTTGTACAATACAAATGCAAAGATTGTTTCAAAGCAGCTCAAACTTACTCACTCCCAGGCTATCAAAGATCTAGATGAATTTGTTTCCTAGTTGGAAGAGATTTGAGAAAATGTAGCATTTCATCACTCGCTCACCAGTAGATCCTTTTGCAGTGAATGGGTGCTGTCAGAATGAGAGCCCAAACAGCTGATAAACATCACAGTAATCCACATGAAAAGATGAAAAGCTGTTTTTATTTGTAAACAGCACATGATCTGTGCATATTTCTCTATTGATTTAGACAAGATGACTTTTCCACTGGAGGAATAAAGAAAGCAACGGTTTGTAGTTAAAAACCTCTTAGTGATGGATTTGTTTATTACAAAGATGTAGCTTTTCACTTCACAAGATGTTAACAGATGGACTGGAGTTGTGTGGATTACTTGTGGATTATTGTGATATTTTCATCAGCTGTTTGCACTCTCAAACTGACAGCACCCATTCACTGCAGAGGATCCATTGGTTCTCAGTAGTATTAGTGCAGTCAATTAGATAATGTTAATGAATAGTTTTTTTTTTTTTTTTAAGTGAACATGTACCCTAAATTCAACTCTGTGTTATTCTGTTATAGGTGACATCTCTTTCCGCTTTCTGGAGTACACACGCTCAATGTATGATCGTCAGCAGCGGTTGAAAGCAAAATCTTATCAGACTCCATCGTGGCGGGATATCACCAATCATTATGTGTCAGACGAAGCAGGGTGTCCACAGTCCCGTGCTGTGGTGTGTGACATCAATAAAGAAATGCTCAAAGTTGGTAAACAGAGGGCGGAGAAAGCAGGAATCACAACAGGTACAGTCATCGTCAGGTACAGTCATCTTTAACCAAACACTTGGTTAAGTTTGTATTGTATGTAGTTTCCTGTATCATAAATGTTGTCTCATTATCATGTTTGCAGGTCTTTCTTGGGTCGTGGGTGATGCAGAAGAGCTCCCGTTCGATGACGATCAGTTCGACATATACACTATTGCATTCGGCATCAGAAATGTCACCCACATAGAGCAAGTAAAGGCTTTGCACTCCACATCCGTTTGACTGAATACAGGTTAAAACTAGAAGAAAACATCAGTGTATTGAAAGCCAACCCAATATTGCTCTTCTGCTCATAATTTGTATGTCTCTCTCTAATCTAAAATGTTTCCAAATTTCATGTTATCATTTTTCATTGTCCTATTTTTAAGCGATGTGTTTGAAGTCTTTGATCGGTCCGTCGGTGTAATTGTTTAACATGATTACTTTTTTTGCAGGCTCTTCAAGAGGCTTTCCGTGTCCTTAAACCAGGTGGACGCTTCATGTGTTTAGAATTCAGCAAAGTGACCAACCCTCTTCTTGCAAGGTCATTTAATCATTGTTATTATCTATAAATACTAATATAGTGTTGTTGTTGTTGTTTTAAACTATTGTAGTTTTTATTAATATTTTGAATTATTTTTATACTTTTACTTTTCATTTTACTTTTTATTCTAAAAAGTTTATTAAAACATTTATTATATTGAATATATTTAAAAAATATTTAATTATTTTAATAACATTTATTTTTCAATTTTAGTATTTATTTTCCCATTTTTGAGAGTGTATATACAGTGTACTATATGTATATTGTTCCATGATTTTTATTTTATTTTTATTTTTTTTGCAGGCTGTATGATGCATACAGTTTTCAGATGATCCCTGTGTTGGGTGAAGTGATTGCTGGAGACTGGAAATCATATCAGTATTTGGTAGAGAGCATCCGAAAGTTCCCAGACCAGGTAAAATCAGCTTAATGTTACAGCTGTGTTATAGGCACAATATGTTTTCAGAGAAAAGTCTTTAAAGGGGTAGTTCACCCAAAAATGAAAACTCACCATCATGTTGTTCCAAGCCCGTAAGACCTTCGTTTATCTTCGAAACACAAATTAATATATTTTTGATGAAATCCAAGAGATTTTTGACCATGCACAGACAGCAACGCAACTGACACATTCAAAGCCCAGAAAGGTAGTAAGGACATCATTAAAACAGTCCGTGTGAAAACAGTTATGAAGCTACGAGAATACTTTTTGTGTGAAAATAACGACATTATTCAACTATTTCTTCCCTTGTTTTTGTCTTTGCGCACAAAAAGTATTCTTGTAGCTTTTCTTGATTTCACCAAAAATGTCTTAATTTTTGACATGAGGGTGAGTAATGAATGACAGAATTTTCATTTTTGGGTAAACTATCCCTTTAATGCAAAGTTTACATGTGTACCTTAATTTTCCCTCAAATAAAACTGTTGTAGGTTTTTAAATTTAAAATTTATAAAGGTATTTCATCAACTACAGGCAATTTTATATCTTAGGGTTTACATTTTAATTTTTTGGTTTTCCTGGTAAAGCTTTGTCCATGCTTCGGGTTGCTGATTTAAAATGCCATTTTATAGTGATTTTTTTCGATTGTAAAATATTCTGAAAATTCATTATTAGAATATTGTAAGTGGACATGCAGGAGTCAACCATGAACCACTCATATTGGTAATTATATTAAAAAAATAAATAAATAAAAAAATAACATGCAAATAGCGTTTAGATGCCAGAGTAAACCATTTCAGTATTTGTGTGAAATGAATTGAGACTGAGAGCTTCATCAAATGTGTCTTTCACAGGAAACATTCAAGGAAATGATTGAGGATGCCGGCTTCTTCTGTGTCCAGTATTTTAACCTGACAGGAGGAATCGTTGCTATTCATTCAGGATTCAAGCTTTGAGTGGACCAGACACTGGGGTCACAGGAAACTCAGTATGAAAAGTCCTTTGTTCTTGTATTTGTTCTGTTGGCAATGGAAACACTTTCACCCTCTAAAGTGAAAATAGCAGAGACTGAAATGTTCTTTGAAGTGTTGTGGGTTTGATTGAGATGTTGAAAATGGCTTAATTTTTAAAGGCTGATGAAATGTGAGCACTATTTTTATTTGTACAAGATGGACAACGTTTTTGGTCACTGGGAAGCACATGCTGCCCTAATAAAAGAAACAATTTGTGCTTTGATCCCATTACAAAACGTAAGTTTAGTAATAAATGCGCCCACTGCAGTGACTCATTAAGAATGCAGAGCTCTCGCTCTAGTCTAAATCTGTATCAAATTTCTGCAAAAGTGGATCCACACATTTTTGGAATTGGTTCTTGAAATGAAAAACATCCCTGTGATGTGTTGTGCTTGGCGAAAAGGAAACACTCAAATGTGTGTTTTTACTTTAATAAAACCATATATTTTTTAAGATCTTTGTACACTTTGTTACAAAACTGTACTAAAATTTTAAAATCAGTTTTTGGTCAGAGAATATTTAATCGTCTTGTGTGCAATTACCATGTATTTACAAAGACTCTTATTAGTGATCTCCAAAAAAAAACAAAACAAAAAAAAAACAACAACCTCACAGACACTCTGAACATAAGACATGGCTTAAAGATAAATATATTAGTCAATAAATATTCAGAGAACATATTTCCATTTATGAAATGTGCTGCTATACAGATACAGAAATATACACAGATCAAGCTCTAACCTTTAACATTTGTAAAATGATAATGGAGAAAATAATTATATCTTTAAAAAAATTAAAAAATATTAATTTTTTGTACACATTTTCTTTTATACAATCTTAAGTGCTACAAACAATACGAAATATTAAATAGTGACTCAAGTACCCAGAAAAAAATGCTATATTTGCAGTACATATCTCTATGCAAGGCAAGAGTAGATTCTTATGTTACGGCACTGTTTTAGTCTATGTATAAATAAAGTTATTTTAAAATGACCGCCTGTGTAAGCTGTATGGGTACATTTCATAGAAACAGTATAAAATACTCTGTAAAAACAGAAAGGCATGATGATATGACGACGTATGTGTAAAAGCATGAGTGCAACGTGTAGTTATTAAAGGTAATTATGCGGTTTTTGATATATATATACATATACCACTGCATTCCAATCTCTTTAAACCATTATACTTTGGCGTCTTTCTGACAAACGGTTAGCTTTAATTAAACAAAACAATTGTTAGGGGTCAAATACTAGACATCCTACACCTTTAACCCTAGAGTAGTCAGGTTCTAATTCTACCAGTGGTGTTTTGACTGTACCCTGGAGACAAACTAAACTTTGGTGTGATATATGTGTAGCTCAGTAGTCTCCATTGATAAAGTATATTTAAAAAAAAAGCTTTTTATTGGTCTGTTTCTGTACTAAAAAGATAAAGGCCCTGAGAAATGACGAGAAAGAGGGAGGCGTACATAATTCCTAGTTACGTTTTCAGAGAAATTACCTCAGCACCTGATGTCCACTCCCTCAACATGCAGTGTTCCGTTTTGGTTTGTATTTCTCTGAACGAAATTAGTTGACTGAGATGTACGTACATGCTGTATGACTTCTTACCGCTCGCATGCAATTTCGAATGAAATATGTGTAAAAAGAGCATTCAAATCATCTTAGCTAACAACATGGAACTCAGGCATAATCTAAACAATGTAAAAGTTAGTCATATACATGTACAGACATTTTCCCTGGTCCTAATCCAATCAAGAACGAAGCATATGATGCTCTGTACGACTCACATTTCTGAGTTTGTGTTGCATGAGGAAGTATGTGAAATATAGCTTTGTACTTTCGCCTTCTATAAACATTGTGTTGATGTGACAGATTCTGAAGGCCACAGGAATGAACAAGATCAACACTGAAAAAAAAAAACAAAAAAAACAACACTACAATTGTAAAATCTTAATTTGAAACTCAAACGCTTTCTGGTAAGTACACTTTTAACAACAAAACTGTTAAAATGTTTAACATTTATTGATTTTCAAGAGCTTGTGCTGTGGTAGGGCTTCCTATCAGAGCCCCGATCCATCAAACGACGCTTTGCCGCCCCCTTGTGTTTCAGACACGCCGCTACACTGCGAGGGAAACAGTGCTCGCGCCTCTTCATCTTGAGGCTGCTGATAAACTTGACCTCTACATTGTCCTGAGGTGAAAAACAAGTCACAATGCTCCTCAGAAGTTCTCTCCTCCCTCTCTATGGGAAGTCTAGGAGGGAGCAAACTTGTTTGTGGTTCTGGACCCAAGCCTAATTCACAGTCTGTATCCTCAGGAATTATGGGTATCCGCTGTGCTAGCTCACAGCAACCCTGTCCCATGCAGCCCTCACTGTCTGTCTGGGCGTACTGTACGTTAACTGAACAGTCTTCAGCGTAATGACTAGCACTTCCTCGGTGTACAGTCATTTCTGTGTAGAAGCAGCATGGCAGTCCGTCGTAGCTAACGTGATCCGGAGACGGAAGCTGCTCGGTGCTAACGCTATAAAAGTTCTGTGGCGAAGCGACCGCTTGTGACTCCGCAGCCCACCTGCAGTGTCCCCTATCGTCGCCTTCCATAACTTTACGTTCTAAGTTTAATTTGGGTACCTCGAAACAGCAGTTGCAAGCTACCCCTTGTTCTCCACAAGGCTTCACAGAGCTGTGGCTCCTTTCTGCCACAGTGCCCTCTAGGGGCCCGGCTGAGGTAGTGCTAGTAAGTTCCCTGGTTTCCACCGAAGAGTGGCTACTACAGTTGGGCTCCAGGCTGCAGTTAGACAACTGGTCCCCAGAACTGTAACAAGCTCCAACCGGAGGTTGCAGGCAGTCCACCATCCCTGATACTGGGGTCGAAGTCTCATCAGCTTGAGGACTGGCAGCAAACACTGCCCCAGCCTCCCCAGCCGATCCCCGACATGGACTCTTACTGCGGTACACATAGGGATCGTAATCGCTGCTTAGCGAACTCCGGAATGTCGAGCAGCTCCCGTACACGCCCTGGTTGCTGACTTCCGTACAATCCAACATGGAGTCGCTCGAGGAGCAATGGCACTGACCCGAGCTGCTGCTGCTGTCGCTTCCAGGACAGTCCGCAAGGTAACCGCTACACACGGAACGATGCCCGTGGTAGCAACTAAGTCCCGAGGTGCTTCCGGAGTCACCCAGGCGGGAAGAGGAAGCTGGTGCCATGTGCACCACAGTAGGATACAAAAGTCCTGGTTGGAAGGGTCGACTGTGACCTTTGTGGAGTCCGTTACCTTGCTGGCCTTCAGGTTGTGGAAAGGTCAAGCCCTGAAAATAGTAGTGCTGGTACATGGTCTCGTATTGGGAAAAGCAGGCAGCACGAGAAAAGTTGCGTCCGTGGAATTTGGGTCGTTTGAAAGTATGGGTTTGTGGGTAAGCAGGGGCACGATGCTCCAGGCCACAATGGTGCGGGTTTAGGGTATGCTCCAAGTGGAGGGCAGGGTAACCCCGAATAAAGGAGGATTGTGAAGGATAGAGGCCTTGCTCAGGGTGTTGGTCCACTGTTAGAACAGTGATGGGGTTGCCATGGGGATCCATGCTGGTCCGCGTAGGGTAGGCCGTCACTTGCCCGGCTCGGTGCACCCTTCCTGGATAATGAACTGGGAGGACGACTCTCTGCTGGCGGCTGTGGACTGGGTTTCCCGGATCAAGACAAACAGCGCCTGGGTTTCCCTTTTTTTGTTCTGGGTAGAAAAATGTGCATGTCAGAAATTAACTAATTCATGACCATAAATTTTGACATATTTGAATCAGCATCTTATGCTTACCAATAATGTTGTGCCTGCAGTGTGGACAAGTGTGGTGCTGAAGTAGCCAAGGGTCCACACATTTCTTGTGGAATCGGTGTGCACAAGGGATCACTCTCAACTCCTGTAGGTGGGGAAGGAAAGGATTGATCGGTCAACAAATCTGTCTTAACATATTTGCAAGTCTTACCATTACTTAAGTGACATCCTGGGATGCAATATTTGCAGGCCCTCCGAAATCAGATACCTATAGGTATCCATTTTTTAATAATAATAATAATAATAATAATAATTATTATAATTTGTTACATTTATATAGTGCTTTTCTGGGTACTCAAAGCACTTTACATTGTTACATCTCCTCAACCACCACCAATGTGCAGCATCCACCTGGATGATGCGACGGCAGCCATATTGCACCAGAACGCCCACCACACACCAGCTTATTGCTGGAGAGGAGACAGAGTGAAGACAATCAGTATATGGGGATGATTAGGAAGTCATGATGATGGACAGAGACCAATAGGCAAATTTGGCCAGGATGCTGGGGTAACACCCCTACTCTTTTTCGAAGGATATCTTGGGATTTTTAATGACCACAGAGAGTCAGGACTTTAGTTTAACGTCTCATCTGTCCTTTTTGACAGTATAATGTCCCCATCACTATACTGGGACATTAGGACCCACACAGGGTGAACACCCCCTGCTGGCCTCACTAACACCTCTTCCAGCAGTGGCCTAGTTTTACCAGGAGGTCTCCCATCCAGGTACTGACTAGGCTCAACCCTGCTTAGCTTCAGTGGGCAACCAGTCTTGGGCTACAGGGTAATATGGCTTTTTTCAAGTATCTGATACTTTAAATCAGGAGTGTCTAATCTTAATCCTAGAGCAGGGGTGGCGAATGTCGGTCCTGGAGAGCTGCAGCCCTGCAGAGTTTTGCTTTAACCCTAATCAAACACACCTGAACAAGCTAATCAAGCTCTGAAGGCTTACTAAGAAGCTACAGGCAGGTGAGTTTTATTAGGGTTGGAGCTGAACTCTGCAGGGCTGCGGCTCTCCAGGACTGGAATTCACCACCCCTGTCCTAGAGGGCCAAAGTATTAGAGATGGGATCTCCAACCTCAGCCTTGGAGGGCCGGTGTCCTGCAGAGTTTAGGTCCAACTTGCCTCAGCACACCTGGAAGTTTCTAGCATGCCTAGTAAGATATTGATTAGCTGGTTCAGGTGTGTTTAATTAGGACTGGAGCTAAATTCTGCAGGACACCGGCCCTCCAGTACTGAGTTTGGAGACCCATGTTCTAGAGAATTTCTCTTCAACCTGCCCCAACACAGCCTGGAAGTTTTTGGTACCCTGGAAGACATTGATTAGCTGGTTCAGCTGTGTTTATTTAGGGTTGGAACCTAATTTTACAGTTAAGTTTACAAATTTGACACCACTTCAGTCGTTAAAAATGACATCGTGCAATGTAAACTCTAGATGGCGCCACCGTTACACAACATGCCAGTGCTAAAGATGCTGAAAACTAGTCTTAAAACTAGTGCTCACAAGAGTTGTAAAATGTAACCTCAAGTAAATCTCAAAATCAAAAACTTGAACATTTTCAACCCTTTTTTAAGAGATGAACCCCAATGCTTTCCATCAGACAGCGTAACTGCACAGTTCTCACCCACTGAAGTAATTTTCTGTCCCCAAGCATGACTCATCCCCCCTCCCTCTGCCTTTCCACCCTGCTTTTGTTGCTTTTCTTCATCATCACAGACAAACTCTTTGATGCCATTGAGCCTTTTATATTGCCACTTCCTCTGTGATTCCCAGACGCCTTGACTTCTTTGTTGTGTGCTTTTTAGCATGACACACAACCGCAAAGACGAATAAAAATACAGCACCAGCATTAGTCTTCATACACTGTGAGACAAAAGACGTTCAGGGAGGATAAGATATGGATGTTTAGGACAGCACTGTCAAGAACCTCAGAGAGGTCCATTACCCCATAACCAAATCAACCAAAATAAATAAACTAGAAAGCATGACTAATTTTCCAGGGTTCCGCAGAAGTGGTTTGGCATACTTCTTTAGTCTGTTAGCCTGTCATTTGGTTTTGGAATAGATATAAGAGAACTAACAAGGTGAGGAAATATGTTTTTGAACATTCCTGAAGATCATTACCTCGCCATCAATGTATTTCTCAAGGCATATGGCACAGTCTGAAGTGGAACTACTGCTCACGGAGTCTGATGCTCCACAGCTGACCTCACGCTGACCCTTGACCTTAGCCTTGAACTTGCGTGTTTCCATCTTCTCCAGGGCCTGAATGGCCATCCGGTTCATGGAACTCTGACAGGTGGGGAAACAATTACGGACAGAAGAAGAGAGAGAAGAAAAACAAGGCATTTCAGAATGGCACGCAACAAACTTCTTTAAATTGAACATGGACATGAAACAAGGCACCGCTTTGCAAATGAATTGCATGAAGCGATGAGGTCAACATTTAGACCTCAAATTGAATTATAATGTAATGGAACCCATATCAAACTGCATTGTGGAGCCTCACCTGGCTGCGTCTTTGCTTGAGCTTTATCTTGATGAGGAGGATGAGACAAACCAAAGACACCACAACAAAGAACGCCAGGAAGATTCCCATGTCAAAATACTCTGTGGGCTGCAATAGTACACCAAGACAGGAAGACGTCAGCACATTTTAAAGACAGAAAACCTTACATACAAAAAAATAAGATTACAAACTTTGTTAAAAAAACACTTCAAGTTCATTTCCAGAACAAAAATTTACAGACTTACTCACCCCCTTGTCATGCAAGATGTTCATGTCTTTCTCTCTTCAATTGGAAAGAAATTATGTTTTTTGAGGAAAACATTTTAGGATTTCTCTACATATAGTGGACTTCTATGGTGCCCCTGAGTTTAAACTTCCAAAATGCAGTTTAAACACAGCTTTTCTAAATGATCCCAGCCAAGAAATAAAGGTCTTATCTAGCGAAAACGATCGGTTATTTTCTAAAATTACAACTTCTGTACTTTTTAACCTCAAATCCTTGTCTCGACTAGCTCTGCATGAACTCTGTGTATTCCAGTTCATGACAGTTAGGGTACGTCTAAAAATTCCCATCTCATTTTCTCCTCCAACTTCAAAATCCTCCTACATTGTTTTTTTTTTAATTTTTTTATAAAGGGCGTTTCACCTTCTTGCATGTTCACTTTGTAAACATCGGGTCGGTACTTCTAGCAGCGATGTAGGATGATTTTAAAGTTGGAAGAGAAAATGTGATGGGAGTTTTTCGACCTACCCTAACTGTATTGAACCAGAATACAACGAGTTCACGCAGACCTAGACAAGATGAGCATTTGAGGTTAAAAAGTATATAAATTGTAATTTTTTTTTGGAGGATAACCAACCGTTTCACTAGATAAGGCTGCATTTAAACTGCATTTTGGAAGTTCAAACTCAGGGGCACCATAGAAGTCCATGGACAAAAACCATGAAATGTTTTCATCAAAAAACTATTTCTTTATGACTTACAGAAAGACATGAACATCTTGGATGACAAGGGGGTGAGTTAATTATCTGTAAATTTTTGTTCTGGAAGTGAACTTCTCCTGTAACGCATGCAACAAGCATCAGCTCTTACCCTCGGTGGTCGATGTTGGATTCTGGCTCGTGCAACTTTCTGCTTATTGACTATGTTCATCAGTTTAACCGCATCGGCTCCTTTGACATAGACCACCGGTCTCTTTAAAGGGTCCTCTGAAACCTGGTTCAGCTAAAATGAGAGAAAAGACAGACCTTGAGAAAAATATTTTAAGTTCTCATGCCAGACCACTTAACAATTAAGTGATACAGTTATTTAGAGCAAAAACTCTCAAAAGCAGCAGCAACAAAACCCATTACACTGCTATGGCTTTACATCTAAAGATGCCCTCGGAAAAATACATGTAATTATTTGAATGAATAACGTTTCCAATCATTATTCAATCTGCCAAATCAACATGAATTCGGTTGCTGGGGAAAAGCTCTCCCGACAACATACACCCATGTGAAAATGCAACCTATAGAGTCCAGACATGGAAACTGTGGTTGGCTCTTTTTCTCTATAGAAGGGGAAAGTAGCAGTAAACCAATTGCATGTTGCGAATATGGATGCTCGATTTAGCCTCGTAGCTCCCTCAGACTACAGCTCCAGTCTGTAATTTGAAAAACCTGAGGGAAATACCAGGGATATTCAAGCCTCTATTTCTCCTTCTGTCGTCATGTCTCTCATGTGAAATATGGGAAGTTGAAAGATAGTCATTTAAGTGTTCTTCCCCCCTCTTATTTTTTTGGGTCTGTTGGATTTTCATTCAAGAAAAGATGCACAGGGAAACCCTCACATTTCCAAAAAGGCATTCTCTATGCTTACGCACCCTCAAGTTTTTAAAAAGATATATTATGGGAGTCTATGGGAATTTTCATCCATTTATTATCCCACCAAGCAACTTTCATGAACCTCCACTGTATGAGGTATCACAGATGTGTTTAGTAATATACATCTACTTACTTGGGGAGAAAAAAGTGAGAGAAAATGAACAAGGACAGAACTAGGTTACGATCTAGGGTAGGGAACGAGAGTAGGACCTAGCAGGTGATGATGAAAGCTTTTCCCTTAATGCTTTGCCCCATGATTAAAACTCTCCTCGTCCTCCCCAAAGCCTTGAGGCTTTAAACTGTAATCTGTGCGACCGAGGAAGCCGAATGAGTCTGGACAGAGGTGCTGGCACTGGAATGTACTGCGCTGACTCCTTTCATGTGGTCTACACAGAAGCTCTTTTATCTCGTCTGTACACCGTTTACAACTGAACGAGGGAGAGGGGGGAAAAAAGCAAGTCTGGGCCTGGTTTGGAAGAGAAAAATACCACAGTGAAAGAGAGGGGAGTGGAAAAAAAGACCCTTGGTTTCTCAAAAGCAGCGACAAAGAAAAGGACTTCCGCAGATCAGCCTTTTCCACAGACAGTGGTGAGAATAGGTGCTGCACCACGGTAGTGATTCCATTAAGTAAATGGAAATAAAGTGGTAGTGAACAACACGCCATTCAGTTACTGCTGAAAAACTACATTTGGGTTTCTTAAAGGAAATACCAGTACATCCAAACTGTCCTAAGTAGTATGTGGTGCTCAGATTGAAAATTAAAAGTACGCCAAAGGTCCCCAGATTACTTTTTCAGAATCAGTTTTTTTCCATTTTTAAAAATTCTGCAATTTAGCTAGAATTTGCTAAAGCATTTTCATAAAATTTTACCATCAAAAACTAATTAGGCTTGACAAAAGCTACATATTTGATCAAAAACATTAATAAAAAAACAGTAATATTTTGAAAAATGACTGGGTCATTTTAAAATTGTGGGTACATCTCATGTCTATGACAATATTTTAAAATATTTTCATCAATATAAAGCCCCAATGCTTAATTTTCTAGTACACAATTATATTTTTTCCCAATCAAACTGCTATATGTTGAAAAAGCCATATCTTTTGCTCAAACATGATGTTCATATCACATCCAACCCTGGTATTCAGCTGTCTGATTTTGAAAAGTTGCTCATTCTACTCTGCATTTAAGCAAGAAAATTATAAATTGAATATAAATTAATTTCATAGTTTTGCCTTCAGTTAGATTAGGTTCTAAAGACATTTGGGTGTGTGCTTCAAAAATAATGTGTTTATTGTGATATAACGTTTTATTTGTGTCTGAAAAACCATTGTCAACTAAGTTACCCACTAGAAAACCCCCCTCAAAAAGGAATGGTTTGTCCAATTCTCACATAATTTGCACAGTATGATGATATTTCCTCTAGAAGCACATGGATGAAACACTAGAAGTTATGTTCTTTCTCTTTACCCTGATATTGGTTAAACTAGTAAACCTGTGTCAAGAGTGAATTAATTGTCAGCAGTGTTACACAAGTACTATTGCTACAAATTTTAACAAGACAATTTAACTACAACTTATGTTTTATGAAAATATATTTCTAAACATACCATACACTCAGTAGTTCTAGGCTTCCATGTTGAGTATAGGCCCAAAACAGTAAAAATATCAACTAAGTTACCTGTCAACTGTGTCACCCAGTAAAGGAAAAAAGCAAACATACATGGTATTTTAAGTACATATTCCTACAGATCACCTTTATTTATATACCACTTTATACAATATAGATTGTTTCAAAGCAGCTATGCAAGGTCATGTTTGGGTTTTTGAGAACAAGGTAAACTTTTTTCTTTACATTGTCAAATTCTAAATGTACACCCTATTTTAAAATAACTGGATGAAATATTATAAAAATTATATAAAATTTTTAAAAATCCCTATTTAATATATTTTTTTAAAAATGTAATTTATGACAAGCCATTACTCCAGCCTTCAGTGTCACATTATCCTTCAGAAATTATAATAATATGCTCATTTGGTGCTCAAAAACATTTCTTCTTATTATCAACGTTGAAAACAGTTATGCTGCTTAATATTTTTCTGGAAATGTGACATTTTTTCCAGGATTCTTTGATGAATAGAAAGTTCAGAAGAACAGCATTTATTTGAAATTTAAATTAAATATAGTTCAAATTTTGAACATTATTAATGTCTTTACTGTTACTTCTGATCAGTTAAATGCAACCTTGCTGACTAAAACGGATTAAAAAAAAAAAAAAAAGAAAGAAAGCAAGAAAGAAAGAAAGAAAGAAAGGCTTACTGACCACAACCTTTTGATGGTAGTGTAATTTATTTTCACTATAACAAGACCAAAAAAAACATGGTTATTGTAGTTAAACCACACTAACCACAAATTTACAATGGTATTTCTACACTACCCATAGTTTACCCATGTCATCGGTAGTAAAACTGTGGTTATAAAAATAGTAAATCAATCAACCAAAAAACATTGTTACTACACTTTTACTATTATAAAACCCTGGTTGATTTTCATAAAGGGATGTAACCACCAACTGAACGCATTAAACCTTCTACAAAAGATTGGCTGGTCAGAACTGAATTAACAATGAAAAGTGATTTTATATACCCATCTATAATAATTGATCCAATATGTTTCTCAAGGCGTTGTCCTTGAAAATGCTAATATAAAAAAATGAAAGCACTGCTGATAAAGATCAAATTAAGTCAAAGCTGTCAAGACGTTCAAGGTTCAACACATCACTGATGTTACACTCACTTGGTCAATGGCATCTGGATTTTCCGAGACGTCAAAGATAACAGCTGTGGCCCCTCTCTGAACAGCTCTCTTTGCCTGTGAGGATGACAAGAAACAGAAAAAGGTTATTCTAGTTCACTTAAAAGTCCAATATCTCATTAAAAACTGTGAAAGTAATTCTGAAATTAAGCAGTAAATAAAGCAAAGTGAACTGAAGCACTGCACAGTAATTACCATTTCATATTTATATACTAATACTACTATTTTACCAGTATTATTTATATACTAGCATTTATTTATTATTATTTTGGAGTTTATTTTTTAAATTTTAGTAATTTTGTAAGGTGCTTTTGCAATTTTTTTTATTCTTTATATTACTTTTTAGCTTTATTTTTAAATTCCGTCTTAGTTTGAGTAATTTCAATAATTTTTTTCAATTAATAAGCAGATTTTAATTCAGCTTTATTTAAATTAAAAACAGCTTTTAACAGTTTATTTTTAATTTTAGTAAGCAGTACTGCTAATTACTGAGTTTGCAGGAAAAGCCGACAACTCAGATCACAAGAAGTCTGCAAACCCCAAATGCTTAAAATGTGGGAGAAACACAAGGCTTCCAGTTTTTCTTAATAGACTGGCATTCATTTGAAAGCAGCCCAATTTAAAGAAACACAGCAGAAGAAAATGTGTGACCCTGGACCAATTTCTGTAATTGAGATTTATACATTATCTGCAAGCTGAATAAATAAGCTTTCCATTGATGTATGAATGGGACAATATTTGGAAATCTGGAATCTGAGGGTGCAAATAAATAAATAAAAATTCTAAATAGTGAGAAAAATCACCTTTGAAGTTATCCAAATGGAATTCCTAGCAATGCATATTACTTAAAAAGTAAGTTCTGATATATTTACGATAGGAAAATTACAAAATATCTTCATGGAACATGATCTTTACCTAATATCCTAATGATTTTTGGCACAAAATCTATCCTTTTGACCCATACAGTGTATTGTCTGCTACTGTTACAAATATACCCATGCTACTTATGACTGGTTTTGTGGTCCAGGGACACATATTTCAATACCATGTTAAATGTTCTACCTTCACTCCCAACCAATAGAGGTCGCTCTTACACTTCATCTAGATGTCTCACGAGTCAGTGTGCAGAGCAAGTAAACATACTTTGTGATGGTTAAAGTGGCTTGTGGTACATAACTACAGTTCAAAGCTTTGATCAGTGTGTTCAGTTGTGCTATCGTTGCCTCATTTGTCCACCATTTTATTGCCATTTTGATGTTCATTGTTTTATTATTTTAATAGACGATCGACATCACATAGCCAGACTTGCATTTTGTTTACACACTGACGGCTGGGTAAGTTCCAACTGCACTCAAGTGAAAGAAAAAAAGAACAGGCTGAAACAAAAAAAGCAAAATAAAGAGATCAAAGCGACAATGCGCAGCTCTATAACTCTGTTATCAGAGTAGCAAAGGGATGGCACAGCTCCAAGCCCAAGGCATTCTGGGTACTATGAGAGAAAGCATGGCCTCTCCACACACTGCTTGTGTGCTTATGCATGTCTATGAGTGTGTGTGTGTGTGTGTGGTAGAGACACTGCCAGTGACTGTTCAACAAACAATACATGTACCCACAGACGCCATTACACTCTTCATTTATGTCAAAGTGATTTATCTCAACCTAAGTCTCATGTAAAAGGCCTAAACGAGAAAGTTGGTTTAGGCTGGGATTTAGTAGAAAATTACAGTGTATGATTATCTGAGGGCATTTCTTAATTTACATATATTTTTTCATACAATTCATTTTCATTATTAGTCGCTATTTGTAATCATCTAATATTTCCATGGTATTTTCTAAGTTTAACAAAGCTAAATCTAACTCCAAGCACACGCTGTCTGGGAAGTTGACATATTAACCATGTCATTTCGTATTTTGATGTGCACCGCACTATGATGAGTCTGGTAATGTGGTAAACTGATCTCGCTAAATAGTAACTTAGAAGTCCAAACCAAATAAAACATTGGAACATTGTTAAAAATGTTGACGCCAACTTTCATTATCAAATCAGAGATGTTTTTTCAACACAAGACTCGCCGGATCCCACAGGAAAATCACAGTGAAACCGATTCCCATTCTGACTTCTGTTAAAGCTTGAGCGAGAAGAACAAAAACAACCCAGAGAAGACTCATGGGACGGCAATGGTGTAGCACAAAGGGGCTGGGTGAGAGGTTACGCAGCAAACTCGAATATAAAATGAACAAAGCAAACATTTTAAACCCCTTGTCCACCTTGCATCTCAGCATAATAGTGGATAAAGCAAACAATTTTTAGGAGAGTTCAAATAAAATAAAATAAAACATGCAAGATAAGCAACACTATATTCTTATTTTATTATTGCAATATTTTTATCATGCCCCCAGAGGCTTTGACGAGATCTGAACACGCTCCATCTAAATGAGGTAGGCATGCGAGAATCCAATGGGATTCGTTGGACACTGGATGAGGGAACACCTCTAGAGATGAAAACGAAGTGGAAGTTAATGACTGTTTATGTCTTGTCAACGTTTAAATTCATACTACCGTTTAGCCGATTGACTGATCCGCAGGAATGCGGAAACAGACTGTACTCTCGCGCTCTACCTTGTCTGCTTCACATCAGTGTGCTTCAGCTGTGTGTCGGCTCTTTTGAAGACGGCAATTGCAGTTAATTATTAATAGCGCTGAATAAAATAGCTTTAGGAAGAAAATGAGGGTTTGGAGAGAGGGGTGGCTGGCTGAAAGAACGAGAGAGGGAGAGAGAGAGAGAGAGAGAGAGAGAGTGCAACAGAGTGAGAGAGTGTGCACGTGTGGAACAGGCTAGAAGAAAGAGACATGGAATCTACTTTGAGCAAGCACTGTGATGTAGCAACTTGCCTAATGACAGCAAAAAAAAAAAAAAAGTTCTTAAGACCAAGCAAAGACCACCACGCAACCCCCCGCACACACCTTGTTCAGGTGTCACACACACAATCCCCTGCGGCAGTGCTGGGGAAGCTACTTTGAAACTGTAGATACTCTTTTGAATAAGTAGTTAGCTACACTACAAGCTAAAACATTTTTGTTTCTTAAAAGACATTTCTCATTTTCATCCAGTCAAACTTAATGTACTTAAACTAAAACTAAAATAAAAAAAATATACTGACAGTAACTAATAAAAATTACAAAAACACAACAAAAACACTACAACTAAAATTACTAAAAACTAGGGCTGTCAAACGATTAATCGCATACCAGAAAGTTTGAGTTTGCCTAATATTTGTGTGTGTGTGCTGTGTGTAATTATTATGTATATACAAATACAAACACATTCATGTATATATTTAAGAAATATTTACAAGTATATGTATTTATTATTATTTTTATATAATTTATATTATATATAAATACAAATATTTTGAACATAAATAACATTTTTCTTAAATACATACATTAATTTGTGTGTATTTATATATACATAAATACACGTGCATATATTAGGCAAACTCAAACTTTTATTTCATATACGATTAATCGTTACTACTAAAAACAAATTCAAACACACGGTAAAAAATACATAAATAAAATATAACATCCCTAGTAAAAAAGTCATAGATTTAAAATGCATTTATTTTATACTAAATATTAAAAATAGTAATAATAATTTATGTGGAGTACTACTTGTGCACAATACACATCTAGGCCTAAAATATATTTTATGTCACTACTGATGAGGATTGTATGATCTTTAAATAATGTCTGTCTTTAAATGCAAAATATTTAAAGTGTACCTAAAGTATACTTGCAATAGTTCCACTTTAGCACAATCAAATATACTTAAGTATATCTTCAGTTGGACTTCAGCACTACTTCTGCACAATTAAACTGTATTAAGTACAAAATTAGTTGTTCCAATTTTGCAGACTTTACATATTCCTGTTTAGTACACTAAAAGTACAATTTCAGGGTATTTTTATTAGGTATACAATATGTAAATGTATTTGTAGTATACTGGGAAAAGAAGTAATTTAAATACATTTTAGTATATTTATTTTCACTAGGGATAATAATATAATATAATATAATATAATATAAACATCTATACAATATTATCTCAGTGACTGAAACAACACTGCTAAGAGGGCTACTTAAAAATCTTTTAAAATATAAAATTATCTGATAATATCATTTAAGATTTGATAACCAGAGTCATAGTTTTCTGGTCCAGTAAAAATTGTTTTGAAAGAAAGGCAATGGTTCCACCACAATTAACTGTTCTGGTCATCGAAAACTGTTTCATAGCTATTGCACTCATAAAGAGCAATTTCTAGTCAATTAAATCTTTTTAATCCAAAAAAAGATGAATATATATATATATATATATATATATATATAGGACTCAAAAACAAAATAAATAAAAATAAATAAATAAATAAATAAAATAATAATAATAATAATAATAATAATAATAATATTATATATATATATTTGAATAAATCTTTTTGCTCTAATATTCACATACACTAGTCCATGTCGCAATTTGATAAATATTACAGCCAAACTTTTCATTTATCCAATCAAAATTGGCAATGACAGTTAGTGCTGTCAAACGATTAATTTGCATCCAAAATAAAAGCTTGTTTACATAATATATGTGTGTAGTGTGTATATTTATTATGTATATATAAATACACACACATGCATGTATATATTTAAGTAAAATATATTTATATATAAAAATATTTATATACAATATCAGATATATGAATATAAATATATACATGTAAATATTTTCAAAATATATACTTTGTGTATTTATTTAAAAAGAACAAATATACACAGTATACGCACAAATATTATGTAAACAAAAACTTTTATTTTGAATGCGATTAATAGTGATGAATAATTTGACAGCACTAGTGACAATTACACCATGAATTTCTTTTTTTATGCCTGTATTCCTTGATTCCATTTTCTACATTGTGGAAATCACAGAGCCCTAAGAAGGTCCTGTTACTGTACCTTTACTGTAGTAAAAAATATGCTACTGTACATTACATGCAGTTGAAGTTGCAAGTTGAAGAAGCACTACATCAACTTGTGCAAAGGTGACTGTGAAGCTGGTCAAAAGTCAATTTACAGATCCTTGAAGCAATCATCTCTCCCATCTTTTTGCAATTTTTCGTTTCGATTTTTCCTCCTCACCCCTTTTTATATTTCTGCAATCCTACACACTCACTCACTCTCTGCATTGCTATAATTAAAGTAATTAAGTCCTCAGAAAGCAAAGCTCTGCCATTACGCTGTAATTTCAGGTTGCCTTCTGGCCTTTGGGTTTCCTCAAAGATAAAGGCATACTTTCCTCATTTAGAGTTTACTTACATGTGGTGAGATTTTTTTTTTTTTTTAAATCACCCTTCATTTTCTCTGTAAGTGCCAAGACATTATTTAGGCAAGTCCTAGATTCTCGCAGGGAAAAAAGGAAATGGCAAAAAAGCGAAAATAAAATAAGCACAAAACTGTGCCTGCTTGCTTTCTCACAGTCTCTTCACTGCTGGGTTTGCCTGGGCTACACTTCACATGAAAACCCAAACAACACACTTAGCTTAAGTTTACACTGAGGTCCTTGCTAGAACCACAACACTTAACACTAAATAGACATGGACTAGAGCAGCTCTTTTGCTTTCATTTTTTAAGTTATATTTCTGCTGTTGACTTGCATCAGTCCACAGGTTTAATCGGAAAATAGAAAAATACGAATTTACCTAGAATGTAGGGTAAACTAATTTTAAACACCCACAAATATGACTTAATTGACTGCCCGAGGTTAGTTTTCTTACTAACAAAATTACTAGCGTACTATGATGCAGTAGAGTACATAAAATCACTGAGGTAAAGGTCAACTTACCCAAATACACAATGTATATAGTTAAGGAGCACAATTAATCAAATGCAAAAAAGTACTGTGGATATAATGTGGACCAGTGATTTTATCTAATGCCATTGTGTTCGATGGCGATGGTTTATACAAAAAGTACTATGGAGAATACCATAATATTATCATCGTACATGACAAAAACATTTTCTGGTAACAACCAGCGACCATTTTCTTATCTATTTGTTACCATGGTGAAGAGTTTGGCACACTATCCATAATGCACCAAATCGTATTTCTTAGAAGCTGTGTGTAAACGTGTCACACAAAACTTCCTGCCAACAAACTGGAACCCTTAACTAGAACACACTTATGGTTTAATACTTGTCTTATGGACAAAAGAGTCCATTAAGCAACAACGGCTGCATTTTACAGCAACCATGAGTATAGCGTGTTACAATTTAAAACTATTTTTATGGGTGAAAATGTTTATGAAGCTTGTAAAAGTCATGTAGTCACACAAATCACAGCATAAACCTAGTGCTAAATTAAACTTTCTTTCTCTCAGCAACTCTGCCTGCAAGTGCACATAAAATTGTTCAAGAGAAACAAAGGAATTTTTTTTGTTTACAAAAGAAGGCACGAAGGCCGCATTTATTTGATTAAAAATACAGGATACAGAATTTTATAATAGTTTAAAATAATTTCCTATTATATATTTTTTTTTACTTTATTCCTGTAATTGCAAATATGTATTTATTTGGCTATATTTTTGAAGAACGTGGGTAACCAAACATTTGCTGGTTCCCATTGATTTCCATAATATTTTTGGATAAACTATCCTTTTAATATATTTGCTCGTCTTGTCTTGATATCCCTGAACTCTGTGTATTCTGGCTCAAGACAGTTAGGGTACATCGAAAAACTCCAATCGTATTTTCTCCCTCAACTTCAAAAATCATTTCAAAATCATCCTACATCGCTGCAGAAGTACTGACCCAGTGTTTGCAAAGTGAACATGCAAAGAAGATCAAACACCCTTAACAAAAAAGGTAAAACTGATATAGGACGATTTTGAAGTTGAGGGAGAACATGAGATGGGAGTTTTTCTGTTCCAGGCAGAGCAAGACAAGACGAGCGTTTGACATTAAAAAAGTATATAAATTGTATTATTTTTATGAAAATAACCAATTGTTTCGCTAGATAAGACCCTTCTTTCTCAGGTGGGATCGTTTACAACCGCATTTGGGATCGTTTGAAGCCGCATTTAAACTGCATTTTGGAAGTTCAAAATTGGGGCACCATATCAGTCCATTATATGAAGAAAAATGCTGAAATGTTTTTTCTCAAAAAACAATTTCTTTACGACTGAAGAAAGAAAGACATGAACATCTTGGATGACAAGGGGGTGAGTACATTATATGTGAATCTTTGTTTTGGTACAGTGTTTATTCGAAATATATATATATATAAAAAAAAAAATTTAAAATTATAAATCGATTTAATAAATTATAAGTCCCTTTTGATCAATTTAATATATCCTTACTGAATAGAAGTATTAATATCTATAAGAAACATTGTGAACTTGACAATATACAACTGTAGAAAGCATCAACATGCACATTTTAAAGCTAAATCAACAAGTAAGCATTTTTCTAAAAGGAATAAAATGTATGTAAATGCATGTCCTTGCTTATCCTTACTATTAACTCTTGACTACTTACCACTTAACTATTTAAACTGCTTATTTAACAGCGTCACTTAGAGTTCATGCAGAAGCAGTAAACTAGCTTTTACATAACTGAACTATAGCAGACAGATGGACCCCTCTGAGACACTAAAGTTTGCTCTAAAGCTTGCATTTACGGTGCTAAAAGCGTTCTCTTTAAAGATGAGAAGTGAGAGTCTTAATAACATGTCATCACCCTGTCAGTGGTTATTTACAGAAAAACGGGTCTTGATTTTGGCCCGGTCGGTGGACGCAGCGACCTAACCGAGATGCCAGTCTCACTGGAGGCCCCTGTTAAGTAGTGCAGAACTAATATAGGATAATTTCAGGGAAGGCACCCGAAGACCCTGGACTACAGGTCAGCTTCTTGTTCAGACCTGTTCTGAGACCAGTTTGATGCTGTAAGCCGTAACAGTTTAAAGGATTGAAAAGATATGGCTAGGTTCAGGTAAGTGGTATAGATTGGACTAAATAACTTCAAAATAACCTCATAATGACATAATGCTTTTTTACAGCTAATTAACAATGTTTTATGAAGCTGTTTCACAGAGGGAACATTCACCTGTTAATTAGCCAACTTTAGGGGTGTGCTGTTTATAAAATGCACACACTAGTTCAGGTGAATAAAGCTGCCATTCATTGCTTTTACTGCTACTTTGAACACTCACTCTATTACATCACTACTGTATATAAGAATCTTTTCTTCCCGCTCAATTCACTGATTTCTTCAAACAACCATAATATCAAGCTTTTTTTTTCTAGTCAGCCTTTTACTTTCTCTGCTCTAACAAAATCTCTCATCATCTCTCATCTCCCGGCTACTGTTGCATAACCAGAAGTTACACTTGCACTTGGTGTGTGTGTGTGAGAGAGGGGGCACCTAGCAAAGGGACTGACTCTGTCACAAGGCAAATACGAGGGCCTGAAACTGTGCAACCAAAGAATAACTCACAGGACCGAAAGAATGGTGTTCTGAGTTTCCTGAAACTCACAAATGGACATTACATTGATAAACAAAATAGGGTACACTTATTCACTATTAACTACGACTTTTCCCCTCAATAAATTCCTAATTTGCTGCTTATTAATAGTTAGTAAGCTAGTTGGTAAAGGAGAAGTCCACTTCCAAAACAAAGATTCACATATAATGTACTCACCCTCTTGTCATTCAAGAAGTCTTTCTTTCTTCAGTCGTAAAGAAATTGTGTTTTTTGAGGAAAACATTCCAGCATTTTTCTCCATATAATGGACTGGTATGGTGCCCCAATTTTGAACTTCCAAAATGCAGTTTAAATGCGGTTGTAAATGATCCCAGCCGAGGAAGAAGGGTCTTATCTAGCGGAACAATCGGTTATTTTCATTAAAAAAAGTACAATTTAAATACTTTTTAATCTCAAACGCTCGTCTTGCCTTTCTCTCCCTGAACTCTGTGTATTCTGGCTCAAGACAGTTAGACAGTTGTTGAAAAAGTCCAATTGTATTTTCTCCCTCAACTTCAAAAATCATTTCAACATAAAAATTCATTCTACATCGCTGCAGAAGTACCGACCCAGTCTCTGCAAAGTAAACATGCAAAGAAGATCAAACACCCTTAACAAAAAAGGTAAAACAGCGATATAGGACGATTTTGAAGTTGAGG